>JACSVZ010000423.1:0-19630 GCA_014706295.1 Lycocorax pyrrhopterus obiensis | reverse complement strand
AGGTTCCCTTACTGCCCTCTGTGGCATGCATTGTCGAGACTCCTTCTTGACTTTCCCGTACTGCTCCCCTGGGCATGGATTATGGAGACCGCTCTCAACTTTCCTTCGCTACCCCCCTAGCGTCCATGTCCTTAATTACCTCTGGGAGAATGTGCAAACTACCTCAACATTCTTCCAGGGGACTCTTCAGAGATATTTTTGGGATCATCATCCCTTTTGCCAGGACCCTTTCTTGCTTTACCTGTGCTACCCTCCATGTGTGTCCTCTCATGTACACTCCCCGAAGATCCTATTGTACTCACTGGTGAAATTTTCAGTGGTCTCTCCCTGTGGACCATCCTCACAGACCCCCATGGTCCGTAACTCCTCTGTCTTCAGACAGTCTCGGGTACCCAATCAGTCATCCGGTGTCAGCTGCCACTGAAGGGTGTTGATCACTGAAACTGGGTGAGGCAAGCCTTCAGCTCCGCTCGCTGTCTGCTGTCCATGGACAGTGGAAGGAAATCCTGGAGAGAAGCCCCCAATCTGAGTGGGAAAAATTCATGTTGCCGAGGTTTATGTCCACAAAGGAGACAGAGGAGTCCTGTAACTTCATTCATGAACAAAGGGAGAGGCCATGGGGCATTCCCCCATGAGGTCCCTCAAATTGTTGGAGGATGCAGCCTCCCTTTTTATCCTAATTTTCCCGACAGCATCACCCTCCTCCCTTTCCCCATTGGCTGAGGTATTTGGAAGGTACAGACTTCCTGATCTGCCTACTACATGTCCTCCTTAATAGTGATAGGAAAAATTGTGTGCTATGTCTTTACAAAACAATTCGATGGGTGAGGGTATGGGTGTTTAATGTCTTTGAAATGGATCTTAATGTCTCTACCACCCCAAGCCACACAACTTGTTACAGAGTACAGACAGTTTGACTCCTTAACTTTAGGGTAAAAGAGAAATGGGTCCACACAAAGTCTATTGCAGAACCCAGATAGCCTGAGCTTCTGAACTTTGGGGGAAATGACATGTTTCAAGGGGGGAATATGTGGTAGCAGTTTTGGGAAGGCTGTACCTTCCTAGTACTTCAGCCAATGGGGAAAAAAGAGGGCAACATGGGGCTGGCAGTTTAGGATAAGAGGAGGCTTGCTCCTCCAAAACCTCGAGAGAGAAACCCCATGGGGGTATGCCCCAGTGGACACTCTCTCCCTTTATTCAAAATAAAGTGAAGGACTCCTCTGTCTCCTTTATGAACACTGGCTTTTCATAGCTTGATTTTCTGCACAGTGGTAATGCCTCAGTGATAACAAATATAAGAAGAAAATAAAAAACAAAGTTTGTGGTGCAGTTTTAATTCTAGCCAGAGGAGGAGGTTGAGAACATGTGAGGAGAAGCAGCATGCAGGCTCGAAGGTCAGTGAAGAAGGAGGGGGAGGATGTGCTCCGGGCGCTGGGAGCCAAGATTCCTCTGCAGCCTATGATGAGGACCATGGTAAAGCAGGCTGTCCCCATGCAGCCCATGGAGGGCAAGAGGGGATGCAGAGATCCACTTGAAGCTCATGTGGGAGGTGCCCATGCCAGAGCGGGTGGATGCCTGGAGGAGTCTGTGATCCAGTGGGAGGCCCTGGTGGAGAGAGGGGCCCTGTTTCCAGGCTGGAGCAGCCTTTCCTTGGAGGACTCCACCCCGTGGAAGAGTGACGCCACTTCGCATCAGTTTTTGGGAGGACTACTGCTTGCGAGATTGGAACCACGCCTGGAGAAGTTCATGGGGAACTGTCTCCCGTGGAAAGGGACCCCCATGGTGTAGCAGGGGAAGGACTCCTCTCCCTGAGCAGCTGAAGAAAACCTTGGGTGGCAAACTGACCAAACACCCCCACAGAAGTGTCACAGATAGACTTGGATTGGAAACACAGGGAGAGTTGTTCTAGCTCGATGGGCCCATGATGCCCTCAGGTCATCAAGGCAGAGATGCCACCTATAGGTGGGGCACGAGACCGAGGGGTGGATCTAACCATGGACAGTATCTCCCAGGTGATCCATGATTGTGAGACATGCACTGCAATCAAGCAGGCCAAGCAAGTGAAAACCTCTATGGTATGGTGGGCAATGGTCCAAATACAAGTATGGCAGGCCTGGCCAGATTGATTACATCACACTGCCTCAAACACACTAAGGGCACGCACTATGTGCTCACAATGGTAGAAGCCACCAGTGAATGGCTAGAGACCTACCCTGTGCCTCATGCTACAGCCCGTAACACCATTTTGGGTCTTCAAAAAGCAAGTTCTTTGGAGGCATGGTACCCCCGAGAGAATTGAATCTGACAATGGGACTCATTTCAAGAATAGCTTTATCAACATCTGGGATAGGGAACATGGCACTGAGTGGGTGTACCATATCCCTTACCATGCACCAGCTGCAGGCAAAGTGGAACGGTGCAATGGATTGTTGAAAACCACCTTGAAGGCACTGGGTGGGGGAACTCTCAAAATTGGGAGCAGCATCTAGCAAAGGCCACCTGGTTTAGTTAACACCCGAGGTTCCACCAATAGAGCTGGTCCAGCCCCAATCTGAACCCTTGCATACAGTAGATGGAGATAAGGTTCCAGTAGTGCATGCCAGAGGACTGTTAGGAAAGACTGTTTGGGCTAATTCTGCCTCGAGTACAGACAAACCCATCCGTGGGGTTGTCTTTGCTCAGGGACCTGGTTGCACATGGTGGGTAATGCAGAGAGATGGAACAACATTGTGTACTGCAGGGAGATCTGATTGTTGGGTGAAAACCATCTGTAATGTGAAATACCTGTATACCACTGCTTGCTGAGTGTCACTGTCACTGTTTGTACATAGCTGTATATATGTATTAATGTGTGTGTAGAGTTAGAATATATTAATTTGGGCATTAAGCAACGATATGGGATAAGGGGTGGAATGTCTTGGGGTGACTTTGATGTGTATCCCCCATTGCTGTTCTATGCCCCGAAATAAACTTTGTGCCTTTCTGTGCCTTTAAAACTGAGCCTGAGAGGGGAGAGAGGAAAAAAAACCAAGCAAACTTTTCAAAACAGTTGTTCAAGGACACAGACACACTCCTCTGTGTCCTGCTGCAGCAAAAAGAGTGGAGGAAACACCCTTCTTGCTTTTCAGCCAGTTTTCGGCTCCTTTTTCTCCGGAGAGAGACGGAAAGTTGAACTTTGTTTTCTTGGGACTTTGGTTTTTCCCTTCTTCTCTTCTGGACTGTTTCAACAACACCAGAACACACCGGGAGAATTTTCCACCGAGATCCTGGAGGTGGCCCACACCAACCCAGCTCCGAGGAGGAGGAGAGAGACTACACCTACAGAAGAACTCTGAAATCTTCCCAGGTTTCTCTCCACAGTGAGAGTTTCATTATTTAGCATCATTATCCTTTTCCTGTGTGTTTGTTAAATAAATAGTTTTTATCTCTTTCACTTTCCTCTGAGGAAAATTTCTTTTTTCCCGAACCTGGTGGGAGAGGGGTGGTTGTAACCTGCCTTCTATCAGAGGATATTTTCCTCCAAATTTGTCCAAACCGGCACAATTCCATAGAAAAAGAAAAAAAAGGGGGGGTTTACATTAGAAGGGGGTCTGTATTAGGCCATTTGGGAAGTCTGTACCTCTCAAGTACCTCAGCCAATGGGGAAAGAGAGAGGGAAATGCAGCCGGGAAATGAGGATAAAAAGGAGGCTGCATCCTCTAACAATTTGAGAGACCCCAGGGGAATGCCCCATGGCCTCTCCCTTTATTTGAATAAAGTAACAGGACTCCTCTGTCTCCTTTTTGGACAAAAACCTCTTGCATTTGTTGATTAATTTTCCTGACAGAAACACCCCTTCCCAAATTTTCCATGTCTGGCCCCTGCACCAGGTGTTGCAAGTAAATACAGAAAAACAGCTTAGCATAAAGTAGACAATGACAGTTCATATTAGTCCACTAAAATCCAGGGCTACTGATCTGGTCCACCTCTGTGGGGAGTTAGCCGAGGTCTCCCATCTTTTTCTTCCAGCTGAGAATTCTAAATTTCTGGGGTTTTAGAGATCTTGACCCGAGTATGATGGGTCCACCTGTATTCAGCTTTCCTGACTACTGTTTCTGCGGTCCTGGCTGGATGTTATGAACAGCAAAGTCCAAAGGCAGGGTCTGTGCAAACTGGGCTTCCGATCAAAGAGATTTCACAAGGGATGGTATTCTGGCCACATACTGGTTTCAATATACATCTCCACCTCCATGCTACTTTGAGAATTAACAGGAAAATGAATCCCAAATGTTAATTCAAAGAGGACTAATTTAATATGTCCTCGGGGTTTGGTTCTTACACTGGCTAAAGCTAATGGCAAGAGTGATATGCATGGTATCTTAGTTTCTAATACCAACTTTAAAATATGTTTATTTCTCCATTCATCCTTTCTATTTGACCTGAATTTTGAGGGTGCCCGGGAGTATGGAGGTCCCACTGAATTCCCAAAGCAGCCATAATCCCTTGAAGGACCCCTCCGTGCAAAATGAGCTCCCCCATCTGAGTCCAACTGCCTCCACAATGCCGCATCCTGGAATTATTTGTTCCAAAAATACTTTAATAACTGATCCAATAGTTGCTGAAGCGACTAGAAATGCCTCTGGCCACCCTGCCAGTCTGCACATCATTACCAGAAGATATTTAAGCCTTCCGGCTAGGGGCATTTCAGTAAAATTCACTTGGCATCGTTGGAAACGACATATAGCCCAGGGTCACCCTCCCCTGGAAATTTTCTTTGTAACCCAGCTATTTGCCACAAATCAAGTAACCCTCAATAACACTTTTTGCCAGAGCAGCATACATCTTGAGGAAGGCTTCTGCCAATCCTCGAGAGCCCCAATGACTCCCCCCATGGAGTTGTTTTAATGTTTGCAGGGTCAAAGCTCCTGACATCAACTGTTTACTTGTCCTTTGTAAATCAATTCTCCCCTCTTTCTTCTGCCCCATCACTTTTAATTATCTCCAACTCTTCTGGTGGAAAAGACAGCCCCCACCCAGCAACAGCCGAGCCACAGGGAGCAAAGGGAGGCTGCCAGAGACCTCTGGAAAAAGTGCTGCTTTCCGAGCCTCTCCATTCCTCAGTTGATTACCAATTGTCTCTTCTGAGTATCCCGCCTGATGTCCCCTAACATATATTATTGCCACCCTTATTGGTAGATTCACCACCTCCAATAGGCAAGTAATTAAACTCTCATGAGCGAACGTTTTCCCCTGTAGGTTAATAAACCTCTCTCCTCACAGTTTTCCAAATGCATGTACGACCCCACATGCATACTTTGAATCTGTAAATATATTCACCACCTTTCCTTGATATGAATGACCCCAAACCGGGCCAAGAGACACTTCGGAGACAGAGTCAGAGAAGCGGGTATTTGCTTTATTCGGCGCTGGGTGTGGGGGATCGTTCCTCTGAACACACACACCGGCATGTCTTACAACACAGTATTATGGGCAAAATTCATGAATATTCATCACATTCCTTGGGATAGGAGTGGTTATAAAAATTGCTTCTCGGAAGTCATTAATACATTAGCATACATGCCACGCATGCACTGTGTACCCTGGTGGTCGCACTGGGGAAGACTCCTCTTCTTCCTCAGGAGTCTTTCTGATGAAGGCTAGTAGTCTTCATCACAACGCACTTTTCACCTTTCTTTCCAGAGCATGCGCAGTCCTTCGTTGGATGATTCGGCAGTTTTTTGTGCTGGTTTCAACTAAATCCTGTTTTTCTTATCTTGACAAGATTAAGGCAAATCCTGCTTCTTAGGCTTGTGATTAACATTTACTGTTTCTTGATAGTTAACTCGTTCTTACATGAGTTAACGATTGATCACCCTCTCAGATACAATTCACAGGCTCTTATTAAGGCATACAATTCTGCGGTCTGTGCTGACCATGTAGATGGTAGCTTCCTCTCTTCTTGCAATTCCCTTCCTTTTGCTATAGCATATCCTTTAACTTGTTTTCCTGCTATTACTCTTGAAGATCCATTAATAAACAAATTTTCCCAATTTGGCCTAGGGGTATCCTGTAAATCTTCCCTAGTTCAGGTCTGGAGATCTGTTACCTGGATACAGTCACGAGTTTCCTTTAGGTCTCCTTCCTCGGGACCAGTTAAACAGGAAGGCTAGGTTAAACTCTTCTCCACTTCTCAATTCTAGATCCTCCTGTTCCATTAAACAGGTTTCATATGATAACAATCAGAGATTCTCCTGCCTTAAGTTACCATCAAACCCTAGGCTTCACAATTCTGCAGACAACGGGGCCTCAGTTACCCTTAGAGCAAGCAATGGGGCCACCCCCTTGCCAATGGGTCAAACATTTTAGCACTAGAATTCCTGTTTAACATGCACATACAATTCAAATTCCTTTTCTGAGTCTGGAAAAGCTAAGGCTGGGGCATTAACCAATTTGTCTTTTAATTTTATCAAGTTTTGCTCTCTTTCTGGTGTCCATACCACAACAGTGGCACTATCTTGAGTTAAAAAGTCATACACCAGTCTGGCTAGAATAGAAGAGTCCTCAATCCAGGTCCTGCAATATGCTATTAATCCTAAAAATTGTCATAGCTCCTTTTTAGTCCTGGGTCACGGTACTTCTAAGATTCCCTGGACCCTCTCTGGGTCAATACACCACAAGCCTTCAGTCAAAATATGTCCCAAATATTTAACCTTTTTCTCCATCATTTTTGCTTTCTTTTCAGATACTCTAAGCTTCTTTTTAGCCAGAAATTTAAGCAATTTCACAGTGGCTTCTTCTACTATTTCCTCTTGTTCTCCTGTTAGGAGCAAGTCATCCACATACAGCAATAACCTAAATCCTAGGGATGGAGTAAATTCATTCAATTTTTTTTTTTAAGGCTTGCCCAAATAAGACCGGTGCTTCTGTGTATCCCTGCGGAAGGACTGTCCATGTCTTTACTATTCTCCCTTCTCCCTCTTGTTCCTGCTCAAAGGCAAAATACTGTTTACTATCCTCTGTAAGTGGACATCTCCAGAAAGCATCTTTTAAATCAAGTACTGAATAGTAGCAGTGTGAGGAGGGAACCTGGTCCAAGATGGTATAAGGATCTGCCACCATGGGGTGCCTGGGCTTAATAATCTCATTTATCATTCTTAGGTCCTGCACCATTCTGAAGGTTCCATCTGATTTCATAACTGGCAGGACAGGAGTGTTATAAGGAGACATACACCTGCTCCAAAAGACCTGCCTTTAACAGGGACTCAGCAAGAGGCTGTGTGGGAATCCAGAGTGCAGAGAATATTTCTCTGCCTGTTTTGAAGGGTTCTACCCCCCTGGACAACACTGTCTTTGACCTTCGTCCATGGAGAAAATTGCCTACCCTCTGGGAAGAAGTAGAATCTACACTGGTGTGAACTAGGTGATAGAATATTATGTAAGATTGTCACAGGGTGAAAAATTTAGAGATGTTTGGTTTGTTAATATAGTAAATAGATAAAAAAGCAAAAACTTCAAAATGGAGGATTGTTGTTGTTCTCCAGACCTTCTTCTTCTATTGCTCCATATTCTGCAGTAGACGTAGTTTAGGGTGATTGGATAAAAAATTCCGCAGTTCCTCTTTACGTGACAAGGTGATTTATTGAACATTGGTGGAAAAGTAAAAATATCTTTCATTTTGGGTTTTCATTGGGTGATTTACCTTTAAAAGACTGTGTAATCATGATAATTTGGCTTTTCTCATGCATTCTCTGCTCTGTGCTGTGTCTGGGTCACGTCAGTGACTCTGTTTCTCTGATAAGACTTAATAAACAACTATCTAAAAGCAGAGAACGCTGAAGGTCCCGTTCGTCTCCTGGATTTCAGGCAAGGACTCTAAAAAATCTCCCCCATTTGGGGAGGCATGATTAAGGCACGGAAAAGTGTCAAGGCTGTAACCCCTTTCTTCCCTCCCCTTAAATAGGGTATTGCTTTTTAGACACCACTTGGCCTGGTTGCCTCAGAGTAATTTGGAGAGGCTTCATATCTAATTTTCCGTATTTCCCTGAGTCTGGAAAAAATTTGCAACGCCAGAGATTTATGTCCAAAAAGGAGACAGAGGAGTCCTGTAACTTTATTCAAATAAAGGGAGAGGCCATGGGACATTTCCCCTGGGATCTCTCAAATTGTTTGAGGATGCAGCCTCCTTTTTATCCTATTTTTCCAGTAGACGCATCACCTTCTCTCTTTCCCCATTGGCTGAGGTACTTTGAGAGGTAGACTTCCAAAATTGCCTACGACATGACCCTCTTAATATGCACACCACCACCCCTTTTCATATCTCTCTTGTTCTTCTTTAAATTCGGGAATTTAACATGGCCTTGGTTGAGCAACATTCATTGACAATTAGTAACATTCCTCTGAATTCTATGGTTCCTTTCTGTTACTATCTCATCTATCAATCTCTGGTCTTATCTACAAGCAGGTTCACAGAGTCTGTAAAGGCACACTCATTCTTTTCAATCCCTCTGTCTTGGTTTTGTTATAAATAAAAGTGGGAAATTCGTGCTCAAATATGGAATATCGAAATATGTGCTAAAGTTAAGTTGTAACCAATCTTAAAATGAACAGAACTTGCCCAAGGAGAAATTGTAATCTCAACCGAGAGCTGATTTACATCCCAAAAACAGAGCTACAGAGAATGACGGCTCATCAAGAAAGCATTGAGCTGGCTCCTGATATCTGCATTTTCAAGGAAAACTCCCCGGCAGGACTGATTAACGATCTCCAAAAATCCCCTCCCTGCTCAGGTGTTAACGACCGGATCGAGAGCCAAGATATGGAACATCATGAGCCATCAGATAACATCCTCTGGTGATGAGAGATTAATCAAGAACAGGATATGTTTTGTCCACCTCAGTCTCATGAATGGCATACATCATGAATATGCTGATTGGCAAGAATAATACCCAAGATCCGGACTTTATGGGCAAAACTGTATATAACCAAGCTGTTGGAAGCAGCTGTTGTGAACAGAGGGAGGTCTGATGCGATAGAGGTCAGATCTGTGTTCACCCAGTTCCAATCCCGGGCTTGGCACTGTCTCCTTTTCGATCGTGGCATTGTTTGTTCGAACTCTCGAACACGAAATAAATTTTATACTTGTTTTTACCTTGAATTGGCCTTAATTATTTATTACAGTTTGAAAGATAGGTGTCTGCTAAGGAAGGCAGGAGCCTCCCTTGGAATGGAAAATGCAACCCCCTTCCCTCCAAATTATTATAATTTTGAAATTAAGGGGCTTTCGGGCAAAGATATGAGAAATAGGAATAACAGTTCTTTACTAGTATATATAGCAAGGCAATAATACAGAAATACTGGCTTAACCTGACAGAGTCAGGATACAACCTGACACCCTGCCAGTCAGGGTGGTGGTAGCAGTGTGGACACTGAAAAGCCTTAGCAGAGAGATTTTCTGGCTTTCTGCAGCATTTTGTGAGAGTTCTGTCTTTCCCATGCAAGTAAGACAAAACAATGTTACCGTTTTGTAAACTTCTTGCAGGTGCGGATTGTTTTAGTAAAATTGTTATGGTTCTAACTGGAAAAACACTCAGAACTCTGTGTGTCTTAGAACTTTACCAATCCCCTTAGGGGGTGGATGGCAAAAACCAATTACCTTATGCCACTTAATACACTTTGCGAACTAACATATAAAAGTCTTCTGAGAATTCATTAAATCCCTTCCATCGATCCCTGAGCCTGGACTTCGTGTCGTTTCTCTACTCGTCCGTGGGGAAAACAGCGACAGTAGCAATCCTTTTTGAAGTGGTTCTGTTGAAGTGGTGATCCTGTAGAAAGGTCTGGTCCTCCTCTGAAGGTCCAGTGGTGGTTATGTAGCTCTTGTCCTCTGGGAACCCAGTAGGTAAGGGCTGAGTGTGGTGTTCCAAACCTCAGATTATATCCAGGTAGGAATGCTTGGTTCCTCCCCCTGGGTGGAGCATCTCACAATGGCCAAATTTTCTTCTGCAAACTGTGACAAAAGACTATAGTTAAGTAAGCTGTCCCCCTGCATCTCATTGGGTCCATGAGAGATGCACAAGTCCACTTGCACGACAGAGCAAGCGGATGCCAAAAGAAGCTATAAAAACCTGCACTCACGTGGACAAGTGACTCACGGGCAACAGTTTTGGAAAGCCTGATTTTGCCCATGAGAAGGACTCATGTTTGCATCAGATTGGGTGGGGCTGCTGCTTGTGAGAAGAGGACCAAGTTGGAGAAGTTCGCAGCAAACTGTCACCTGTGGCCGGAGGGGCCCCACAGTACAACAGAAGAAAGATCTTTCTTTCCCTGAATGAACAGAAGAAAATTACAAGTGACAAACTGACTAAAAACCATACGTTTAGTCTTCCTGCGCTGTCGGTGGGAAAGAGGGAGGGGCTGGGAAGAATAAAGTGTTCTAAAGGTTTATTTTAGTTCTCATTACCCTCTTTTAATTCTGTTAATAATAAATTTTCTTTATACCATTTAAGTTTTGAACCTGTTTTACCCTTAGAGGGTTTTTCTCCTAATCCTTCTCTCAACTCATGAGCCCTACGTGTTTTTTTCCCCTCCTCTGCTCAGCTATAACAGAGGAAAATAAGTGAATGGTTTTTGTCGGTGCCTGGCTTTTTGGCCAATATCAAACCATGACAGTCTGATTGGTTTCAGACCAAAATTTTTGAAAATAGGTTCAAGTTCCTTTTAAATGTTGCCATGTCCAATAGAATTCTCATCTGCCTATATTGGCTTCTGTAGTAGAATTACTTTGTTGGCAAGCCAAAACATCATGTAGGAATACCTTTAAGGGTATCATTTTACAACCTTCATGGGAACACTTAAGCCAACCATGATTAGAGATCTGTGTATAGGTTTGGTTCCATTTCCCTCTATACTGGTTACAACTGATCAGTTTACAACGTCGAGGGACACAATCTATTCCAGGAGACGATGTCTTTTCACAGACACTTTTTCCCACATATACACTAATACTGTTTCTGCCTGGCTCCATGGGGTCCTGCATGCCCCCACAGATGCACAGGCAGTTTCAGTATTATAGTCCGTAGCAAAGAGTTAGGAAGGGCATTTGCTTGCATTCCCGGCAGGAGAATTTATTACATCCTTACTGTCGAAAGGTTCAGAGGCAAATATGAATACAATGGCTAGCTCAGGGTTTTTCCCGGGGCCGGGGGGAAAGGCGGGACCAGGGAATGGGGACCAATGGGAGAGTCCCAGGGCAGTGACGAGGGGCCCAGGCCAGTAGCCAACTGGGGAATTCAAACTAGAATACATTAACTTAACAGAACCACGCAACCTGGGAGAAGCCTTTTGGTCACCTTAACATCGGCTACCACAATTCCTCCTTTCTGTATTAAACAAAGAGGCTTCTCCCAGGGATCCCAACACCCAATATCTTAAACAACCAAACATACACAAAACAACAAGAATGATCAGAAGCACCCAAAGCCCAATGTCCTAACAAACCAAATATACATAAAACAGCAATAGCAATCAGAAACATCCCAACCCAGTGTCCCAACAAGTCCTTAAATCTTTCAGAGGATTTTCTCTCTGGATGCTGGAATGGATGCTCTCACAGGCGGTGGTGAGGTTGAAGCAGCACAGTTTTCTCTGGGCTGCGGCACAGTCCAAGCATTCATTGCTGGTGGTACCAGGAGCATCCAGAGGACAGCAAGGTGATAGGTGTTGGGTGCTGGACATCATCGTGGTGAGTGCAGGCACAGGCTCTGGCATTTGCTTCTGTTGGGGTTTCAAACAAAGTTAAAATTTTGCAATTTCAAATGGAGGGGGACCTTTCCCTTCCCCCCTCTCTCAAAGGTTTGGGGAAAGGGGAATGGTATAACCGTAACAGGGATGTGGGAACCTGTGGCTAGGGAATGGATAACAGATAGTAAATAAAGAGAGGAGTGCAAGTTAACAGAAAGCATCTTAATAGGAATATTGGGGAGTCTGGTTGTGGGAAAGGCAAAGCAAAGGGGTGGTAATAGGGAACATTAACTGTTTGGAAAACGACCGAAGGGTTACGATTTGGGGAAACACCACAGGTGTTTTGACTTATCCGTTTGAAGTTTTGTCTGCAATTCTCATTCTGGGATGGTGTGTCTGTTTTTATACTGGACATCTGTGCTGGTTTGCGTCGTCTTCTTTTCCAGGCAATGGTGGTTTCATCTTTTAACTGCGCCCTGTTTATCTTAGTTGGTGTTGTGTCTGCAGCAAGGATGTTTGCTGGGTTGGAGCAGGATTTGTTTCTGTCTGGCAGCTTCCAGGTGTCATCTGTGGCTTTTGGTTTCTTTTCTGCTTGCTCCAGCTGCCTTTGGTCTTCACACTCAGCACAAGAACCCGAGAAGTCGCTGTTCTGTTTCTTTGGCTGCTCTTGTGGACTGCTTACATCCACTGCTTCTTTCACGATGTTTTCGCAGCTTTCTGGGAAGATTTGGGGTTTTGCAGCTTCACTCCTGCTATCTCCCGTCTTTTTCTGCTTTTCATGCAGCACGGGGGCAGGGGATGCGGGCAGGGCTGGAGCTGAGGTGAAAGGCAGCACTTGGGCGGAGTTCTCGCAGCTGGAGCAGTAGGACAGCAGCAGCTGAGACTTGGCTGACTTGGCAGCCTCAGGGCATTTACGAAGCCGCGGGGGAGCTGGCGGGGGCTGGGTGCAGCACAGCCGTGCCGCCATAGTAAAGGAACGGCTGGGGTGAGCGGGGGCAACGCATTTTCGCAGGAGCTGCTTGCAGCCCGCTGCCACAGCGGAGGGAGCCAAGTCCACTCGGTTAACAACAAGAATGGACTGTCTCTTTAAGTCCTGTGCCCCGTGGCCGGCCGGGGCGAGCCGCAGCAAGGGGCCGCGCGGGGTTCAGTCTTGGGCCAGCCGCGTGGCTGGTTTGGGCGTGCTCCCACTTCGGCAGGGGAGGGCAGCCAGGCATGAGCTGGCGGCGGGTCGCGGGCAGGCACGGCCGCAGCGGCGACGGGGACTTAGCTCTAGGGTGCCCTTAGGCAGCGACTCTGGCATGTCCCCCAAGCTCAGCTCTCACGCTGCTGTGGGACTCCAGCTCGGGGCTCCCCCGACTGCAGCTGGAATGCTCTGGGGTCGTGAGGCTGGGGTGGCCCCGCTGGCTCCTCGGGGGGCTTACCGCTGCTTTTTTTGCAGGTTTTGTTGGGGCTTAAGGCTGGCTCGGCAGGGGCTTGGAGCGGGCTGGTGCGGACGCCCCACAAGCCCCCCTCATGAGGCAGGCGCGGACGCCGCATTTTTGCAGCAGCACTCATGGCACCCCGCGCTCCAGCGCGCACAGCTGCAGCCTCGCTACAGTTGTGAAACAAAGGGAATGAAAGTAGGGCAGCGCACGTGGACGTGCCGCCGTCCCCGAGCACCTCGGAGTCTTTGCGGCCGCTACCACCCCCCGCTCTCGGTCTCGGCCGCCTGGGAGCGCGAGGTGGGTTGGCTTTCACGGGCAGGGCTGCTGATAGGGAGGACGGGGGCACAGAAGGGAGAGGCAGTGTCTGCCGCTGGCAGGGGACTCCCGACAGAGGGAGAGGGACCCGATGCAACACGTATTGACGCGTGGGAGGGGCCCGGGATGGAGGGGCCGCATGCGGTAACGTGAGCGGGTGGGGGAGGGGGAGTGTGCACAGGCGAAAAGCCCGCCACTCTCGCCACGCGGTCTCCGCCATATTGAGGAGTGGAGGCGGGAGAATTGAAAATAAATGAAACATTTGGTTTCGTGGGTTGGACCATGCTGCTATTGCAATTTTGGGGCAAATTTGAAGTAGGGAAAACCAGGGGATTACGTACAGGGAAGGGCTTTGGGATAGAACTCAGGGTAGCCTGGCCATCACTACTCCGGGCAGGGAACAAAGGAGACAGAGAGGAAGCAGGCAGACGACGATAGCAAGCCTGTGCACAAGTACAGGGTCTTTCTCGGTCTCTTTTGAGTTAGGGCAAAGGGAACAGGAATACAGGGGTAGGGAGGCGGTAAAGGGTTTTTTAAACTGGGGTTAACATTTTTAAACCGTTTCACAAAACTATCAATAGCTTTTGCTAGCTGATAAAGTAAATACACTTTTCCCGACAAAAAACAACCATCGTACAAAGCATTTTAAATACTCAACTAGCCACTGCTTAAATAACCACTGAACAAAATGTTTCAAACCTTCCCTGTGAAATAAATGAATTAACAAGCTAAAAATTTTAGCAACAAAGTATTGAACATTTATTAGTAGAACAAAGGCAAATACAGCGCTGGGCGCTTAGCAATCAGCCAGAGGCACAATCTTATTCACTTTTTTGTGAGCTTAAGTATCCTCTCAAACTGTTACATACTCATTAAGCTTAAAAGATATTTTACACTTCACTTCAACCTCTTTGCACCCCTCTCCCGCCAGCAAGACGCCTCTCCCGGTCCTCTGGATCTTGAAGGATTGAAGGCAGGAATCCCCTTCTCAGTTGTAACTCAGTTTATTCGACAGTTTCTTTGGGAGGTGTGAGCTCTTAGTGAGATAACAGACTTCCTGGGATGTATGCAGTTTATCTTCTTTGTTTCTTTAAGATGTCTTGATCCCGGGCTCTGTGGTTTATCAACTTAAAGGACATTTATCACTATGTATTCACTACTACGTTTCTCAGTTTATGACAACTATTTCGAAGTTACAATTCACTCTAACCTTGTTTCTACTATATTTTACCTTAACATTATTTCTACCTAGTACATTATTACTTGTAAATGTTATCCTATTATATACAAAAGCCAACATTTATCATCCACTCATTTTTCACAATTCCCCCCCCCTTTTTTTTTTTTTCAGTTATGTTGGCTTGAGCAATAATCGTTATTCAAACTTTACTGTTAAGTTCGAAATTCCTACAGATTAATCTGGCTTCTTCAAGAGAGTCCCCAGAACTGTTCTGTTTCTTCAGTACCATTATCCTTTGTGTTGTCACCGGAGTGGTCTGTTGCGGGTCCATAGGCATAGTGATTACTTGCATGCCTTGGACAACACTTGTAATTAGTCGGATAAAACAGGGAATTAAGCAAGGGAGGAATACCAAACCAGCTGTTGCACACAAAAGGAAAAAGGCTAGTTTCTTCCACCATGCAGTTCCTAATAATTTATCCCACCACCCAGTTTCTAGTATTGATTCCCATTTCTGAACTGGTACATGAGCAACTTTCCGTATGTCTGTAGCAATATCGAGTATAGCTTGACCATTATCAGTTATTTGCAGGTAACAGTCGGAGGAATTAAATTTTCCACATACTCCCCCTTCCTCTGCTAACAAATAGTCAAGAGCTAAACGGTTTTGGTATGTCATTGCACTGGTTTGGGATAACTGTTCAGTGACTAGTTCTAAAGCTGAGGACGTTTTGTTGCTAATTATTTCAACCACCGCTTTGAAGTCTTATTATCCTATTTAGCATATAAATGGGGGTTCTATACCCCCATGAACCATCTTGAGCCCAGGTGGCCAGGCCATAATACTGTATTATTCTTTCGGCAGGCCATTCTTCGTTTTCCAGTTTTGGGTGCCTCCTATATTATCACTCCATTTCTGAATACCTTCTATTGAACTCCGTTTTTGTCTTTGTAGATCTTCATAAACTGGAATGCCTAAATTTTTCCCTACTGCTTTTGGCAATAGGAAAAATCCTGGCTGAATAGTTCCAATTGTACAAACCCCTCTCCAATCTTTGGGAAGTTTAGTATAGGCTTTTCTCCCACAAATCCAAAAGAGTCCATCGGGAGCATCCCATGGTATGTTAACACTGCTACTACGGCTCCAGTAATTATGCAACTGTGCCGTGCCTGCAAAAGGACTGATGAAGTCGTTGCTACTGTTACACTAAAATAAGGTTGTGTTTCCCTGGATACTACAATTTTCATTCAGTTGGTTACTCAGTTTCCAGTAGCCATTAGGGGTTTCGGGTGACCACCAACGGTGTGTTACATTTGTGAACAGAGTTCTTTTACACGGGATTTTTCCTACCCACGTTCTATAGATTGCTTGGCCCTCTCTCCCAATGCATTCCTCACCCATTACTCCTGAATTCAGCATCCATCCCTCAGGACGGTGTTCTCTGGATATTTTGGTTTTATTCCATAAAAGAATTTCAGGAACAGTTAGGCTAATTCCTTTCCATGGCCACAGTTCTGTTGTCAATGCACCCCCACATATCCAACAATCACTGACATTTAGTGCTTGAGCTATTCGTTCCATTAAATCTATAAACAGATTTTCGCCTATTGGTGGGAGAGGTAGTGTCTCTTTTAGCTGCTCTTTAACCTTCTTATAAAGGGAGTCTGAGAGAGTTGGGAGCGGCTGAGTCTGTTTCGGGATGCTTTTGAGAGTCTGCACTCGCTGTTTTATCAGTTCCTTTTTAAATCTGTCTTGTGCACCCCCACCGTCTGAAATGCCCCACATTCCTGCTTTAGCAAAACAAACATATTGTCCTTTCGGACACGGTAGTCCAAGCTGGTGTCTTCCCGAGGATTTTAACTTGGCTACCCATAGTGAGTGTTCTCCATAATTACAAGTTTCTAGGGAAGCTTCATAGTAACATACATCATTTACTGTCGTGTGCCAGGTCAGATAAGAAGCACGACTGCCCCATCTTATAAGGGAACTGCACTTGGTGCAGGGATTTGCTGGATTCGCGCTGCTTGGGGTTACCCCTGCAAAAATACATGCGAAAATTAGGATCGTCACGGCTGTAATCAGAGGTCTGGTATGGCGTACACCCCCTTGTCCCATGCCCTCCGAGGTTGCAGCTCGTGGCCGGACTACATCTAAGGCGGGTGTAGAGGCCAATCCAGGCTTGCCCTCCTTACGCCGCTTATCCCATTTCCATGCAAACCGCACTGCATATGAATGCAATGATTTCTCCCACCTTTCCTCAGGAATTTCCAAAATTTCAGGTAGAAGGAACTCCCACCCACACAAAACTTGCACTATCACAGCATTCTCTTGGTCTCTTTGTCCTTTATAATCTCGGCAGTTCAGACAGCGGAGATGCCTTTTTATTGAAGAACAATACCACTTACTCAAGCACTTAACACACTTGCACAATACCCATGCTTGGTGATTTAAATGGGGATGTTTTAGGCAAGAAAGCCGAAGCTGCATACCTTGGGCCCTTCGGTTGTTAACGCTTTCCTCCCCCCGTCCCTTGTGAGTTTGCATTATCCTTCTGCTAATAGCACTGAGTGTCTTGCCGACAGTCAGGTGTCAGGTCGATGTTCTTTTATCTGGGATATTGTAGCTTCCCACTCCTCTTTAGGTATTTCTCACCATGCAGGGATTTTTAGTTCCCTCCCACAAGTTAGGGTTACAATCTCTGTTTGGTACAGACGCTCACGGAATGCATTCGGGCGGTTGGAACCACCGCGGCACTGTGGCACCGAGGCTGTCGCTTATGGGCAATACAATACCAATTTTGCTTACAGATTATACACTTATACTCGACCCAGCTACAGTGTCTACTATTAGGATGAATCAAGCAAGGTATGTGGACAGACACTGGTGGGGGCCGTAATAATGCTTTGAGATCGGGGTATAATGTAATTTTTTTATACAGATCACAAGCCAGTGCAAACACGTTAGGACCCTCTGTTTGATATAGTTCAGATCCTCTGGTTTGAAGTGGAACTGTTTTTCCCCAAGGGGAATAGCGCAAGAGCCTTAAAAACTTGCCTTGATGATATCTGGAACTACTGATACAGGCTTGGTTTTACTTCCTCATTATTTACAACACTTAAATTCCTTCGTGGATTGTGTGGGCTCTCCCAGTTCATTACCCCCCCGTCCGCGCTTAAAAGTTAATTTTGTATCACCCGGTGTAGATATTAGAGTCCACTCCTTAAGTTCTTCCACGGGTCCTTTGATTCGGCTCGCGTGGATCCATCCTCGCTCCTTGGTTCGAATCGCCGCTTCGGTCGTCAGCAACACCTGGAACGGACTTTCCCATTGTGGAGCCAGGGTCTGCTCTTTCCATGTTTTAACCATTACCCATTCCCCCGGGTGAATATTATGGATTTTGAAGTCTAAAGGGGCGGTCTGAGGAATCATTCCTCTCGCCCGCAAGTTTTCTAATGTTTGAGCGATTGTGGTGATATATTTTTTAACGCTCGCCTCCCCTTCCTCGTAAGTAGCGGTTTTGTGTTGGGTAGTCAAAAAGGGGAGCCCAAACATCATTTCATAGGGGACACTCCCAAGTCTGATCTGGGTTGTGTCCTGACTCTTAGTAGTGCCAAAGGTAAACACTTTATCTAGGACATCTGAGTTTCAATCATCAATTTGGTTAAGGTGTTTTTTAGAGTTTGGTTCATTCGTTCTACCCGGCCCAAACTTTGAGGGTGCCATGGGGTATGCAAATCCCACTCTATTCCCAGGGCCTGTGTTGTTTGCTGTAGAACCTTTGATGTAAAATGTGTTCCCCTATCTGAGTCTATTTTGTTAACCATTCCATACCTGGGAATAATTTGTTCCAGGAGAGTTTTGCATACCACGTTAGCTGTAGCTCTGACGGTTGGGACAGCCTCTACCCAATGAGTTAAATGGTCTACTATTACTAATAAAAATTTCCATTTCTGTACCTGGGGAAGTTCAGTAAAGTCTACTTGAATGCTTTGAAATGGTCACAGAGTTAAGTCACGCCCTCCCAGTGCGGTTTTTCTCATATTCTTTTTATTTACCCTCTGACATGTTTTACAGTTTTTAGTAACTTGTTTGGCTAACCCAAAAATCCCAATGCACCCATAATTCCTCAAAAAATGATCACATAGGGCTTGAGTTCCCCAATGAGTCTTTGAATGTATATCCTCCAATATTCTCCTAGCAAGGGGCTTATTAAGTAACTGTCTCCCGTCAGGGAGTTTCCATTTCCCAGACTGATCTTGCTCCCCCCTATCTTACGAAGTTCTTTTTCCTCTGCTTCACTAAATTTTGGGAGTTCTAATTCTTCCTTGCTTGGAGTTAGGATTAACATGGCTTTTTCGCTACCATTTTCTGCCACGTCTCTAGCCTCCTAGTCTGCTAGATTATTTCCTCTTATTTCTAGGGTCCTCCCTTTTTGGTGTCCTTTAATATGCACCACAGCTATTTCTTTAGGCAATTTCAATGCTTCTAAGACCTCTAAAATAAGTCCTTCATGAATCAACCCCTTCCCCCTTGAGTTTAATAATCCTCTTTCTTCCCAGATTTTCCCAAAAGTGTGTACTACTCCATATGCATATTTGAATCCGTAAAGATCGTCCCTACTTTCCCTTCTAATAACTTCAAGGCTCTATTAAGAGTGTACAGTTCACAAGACTGGGCTGACCAGTGACTAGGCAATTTTCCTTTTTCCATAAGTCCCATAGTTCTACCATCTACCACTGCATACCCAGACATTCGCTGCCCCTGCTGGCACCGGGAAGATCCATCGATGAATACCTTCTCCCCATACGGTAATTCACATTCCATTAGGTCTTCCCGTATTTTAGTTTGATAATCTATTAGTTCTAAACAATTATGGGTAACATTCCTCCTGGTTCCCCATACAAAAACTGAGCAGGATTCACATGGCTACTTGTGGAAATGGTCAGATTTGAAGTTTCTAGGAGTATTGTTTCATACTTTAGCATCCTTGAA
>JACSVZ010000542.1:0-17077 GCA_014706295.1 Lycocorax pyrrhopterus obiensis | reverse complement strand
CCCGTTGCGGGCTCGGCAAAGCCCCCCCGCGTAGGGACGCTGCGCCCCTGGGGGCGGGGCGGGGCCGGGAGCCGCGGTCCGTGCGGCGCCGCGAGCGGCTGAGCACGGGGAGTCGCCCGTGGCGCGGCGGGGCGGCCCGGCTCGAGCGCGGGCGCTGGGAGGCGCACGCCGCTTGCCGGCGGGCGGGAGCACGGCGCGTCCGCGCCGCGGGCGACTTTGGATGGGAATTGTGCTTTTGAACGGGTTTGTGTTGACATCGAGCAGCGGGAGCGTCGCTGGAGCGCGAGGCGTGCCCCGGGAGCGGGTGCCAGGTAAGCGTGGGGAAGCCGCGGCGGTGCCCGAGGGCCTCTGCTGTCCGGGGCTTTGTGCCGCTTGCTAGATCAGGTTGCTTAAGGAACCCCGTGGTCATCCGTGGTTTTGAGGGAAACCGGGCTCCGTGCAAGGTTGTTTCTTTAGAAACCGGATACCGGGAAAACAATTTTAGCTGAATTAGCTGTTTGACGCTGCGAGCGGTGCTTGCGTAACTAAGCAGCAGGTTTGCCAGTGTAAATTTTTTCACTTGCGTAAATCTTTTCTGTGTCCTTCCAGGCAAAAGCAGGAAAGAGAAGAGCTGATAAAGCATTTGAGCCGGTTGGTGGGCATGGAATTAATGGAAGAAGTAATAAAGGAGAGCGTTAAAGAAGCTTCAGCCAACGAGTTAAGGTATGTACGACGTGCTGCGTGCTGGCGTTTGCTTTCCCAAAGGTTTCCTAAATATGATGGACTTCCCTGTTTGCATCTCAGCCAACTGAATTGGCATTTGCTGGAGGTCTTCACCTCAGCAGAGTCTTGGTTTGTTTTATTTGGAACCGGATGTGCCTTAGAAAGAGACCGGCAAGCCCGGATTGCCCGGTGTTCAGAAGAAGTGTGTGGCCGCTTCACGGAGCTCTTTGCGGAGGATGAGATTTTCCAGATTGCCAAGGAAACCCTTCAGGAGCTCCGGTGTTTCTGCAAGTACTTGCAGCGGTGAGTTACCAGCTTGGGACTAGCTGCTTCTCTTGGGAGCACTGGCATGGGGCAGTCAATAGAGATGGAACTACAGCTGTGTGGTTGTGTTCTATTTGAGACAGTTTTTTCTGTCTTATCTCCATGATAAGGGTAGACCTTACAGTCTTAGTACCAGCCTCTGCTAAATGACTGCACGTGGGGAGGGAATCACACCTTGTTGTAGTCAGGTGATGAGCTTGGTAGGAGATTCTAGCTTAATTTTGCCTAGAAACTTGTGGTAGTTTATCCTTGTATTCTTTCTGCTGATCGGTGGTTTTCCCGGACACCTGCTCGGTGCGTTGTGGTTGTCGTGGTGTCCGTTGCACAAATACCTGACGACAGAGGTCTGCAGAAGAGTTCACGAATGTGACCTATTTATTCGCCCTCTTCCAAAGGCGGAGGGAAGAGGTGGCAGCTCGGACAGAGTTGAAAGGTCAGATGAGGGCGTTTCCAGCTGCTCCCTGTGGCTTGGATTCCAAACATCGGCCGGAAGCGCCGTCCCCCGGTGCAGAGTGGCCTATAGCCGTGGAGAACTTGTGCAAGAGATTCGTAAAGCTGGGGAACGGAGGAAAGCTGGGGGAATGTCTTGCACGAGCGAGGTAAGGAATACTTCCAGCGGCATCGGTTGGCAATGTGGTTGATTTTAGGAAGCTAAGTTACCAAAATATCTTCCCTTGTGAACGTTAGTGGGTTTGCAGAACTGTTTGTTCTTAAATAGCCCCCAGAAGACTTTCTCCACGAATGCCGTGACCAAGACTGAAAATCCAAATAAATCCTTCTCTTAACGGCAGCTTTCTGAAGCCTCCGAAATATTTCCCAGGCCTCGGTGTTTCTTAGATTTGTTTAAAGTCCCTGTTTTTATACCAAAAATTACAGCCAAGAATATTTTGTTTCCAGATTGAGCTGGCTGAGACACGAGACAGTGCATGAAATGAAAATTCAGCACTTCTACCAGCAGTTGGTAAGGCAGGCTGGGGTCTGGTTCTTGTTTTCTTCAGAAGCCAGCTGCAACAGACGTGCCAGAGATAGCAGAAATGGCCAAAAGGTATGGCTAACCGTGCCTGAGCGTCCACTTGCAGCCTTGCTTCTGGGAGTGTTTTGGAATAAGGGGAACAGGAAAGTCAGAGAACCACGGGGACAGTTTGGCTCGGAGAAGACCTTAAAGATTATTTTGTTCATTCCGTCCCCCCACCGTGGGCAGGGACACCTTCCCCTAAATGAGCGAAGGTGTTGAGCCAGATGATCCTCCCCGGTGTCATTTTAAGGATCTGATGGGTATTACGGGGTGTGATTTTTGTACCTGGATGGGGTGGGGTCTCGGATGGGCTATGGGGGGAGAGGAGTAAGCGACCTATCAGTGAGCTGGCTTGTGGCAGGAAAATACCGACGGAGATGTTGGAAGTGCGGCAGGAGGTCTGGCTTCCTGTGGCTCCTCATGCTCTCCAGCGGCCTGGAGTGTGTGTTGGATCAGTGTGGAAGTAAAGCAGTACACGTGTGCTCCTGAAATCCCCAGAGTAAGGCTCGTGTATCAGATTTAGCAGCTGCAGTTCCTGAAGGATGAGCAACAGATGTAAAGAATGAACTGACCGGTGGCTACTTGCAGTACTGTAACTCGTTCGGTGCAAGGCAGACGTTCGTCAGGTGGGAAAGAGCCCTGGGGTGGATCCTTTCACCAGTTTTTTTGTCTCTCTTGAAGGGATTTAGCTTGGACTCCCCTGGATCTCGTCTCGTTAATCACGGAACGTATTCCAGTTCAACAAGAACACGTTTTCTGGAAGGCACTCTTGGTTTTGCCCGGTGAGGATGACTATTCCGAGGATGATCCCAATAGGTAGGTTGAAGAGTTGACTGCCGGGGCCCTTTCTCAAACAGGGCAGGCTTCTTTTATTTAGGTAGAAGAAGGTTAGTAGTACGCAGTCCTTGATGTAATTTTGCCTGTATCGTGTCAAATTTCCGGCTTGTTTTTTTTTCCTCCAGAGCACTCTAAACAATGTAGCTGTAATTTATTCCAGTGATCTGTATTTTCTAAGGTTGTTTAATTCCTTTTGCTCCTACTGAAAGCAAGACCTTGACAGATGATAATTTCGTGAAAATGTATGGCTGTTTATTTGGGCTATTTATTCATAACCTGCATCTATAGAATTATGGTAGATTGTGGTATCTTGGAGCTGCTGATACTAAAACCCTAAAATGGCAGTTTTGACAACAAAACCGCCCCAAGGCCCTTCTTTTTGTTTGCTAGGATACCGATGGATACTGGTTGAAAGCCAAGTTTACGGGAGACAGGATCGGTGAGAAAAATGCTTCGCGTACAGACGGCAAAATTCAAACGCTGACGTTCTTTAGTTCTTCTGGCACGCAGGGCAGCAGAAGCGTTAAAGTCAGCGTGTGTATAAAGGTAGGTGAGAACAATTTCGTGATACCTAAGAGGCCGTAAGAGCAGGGTGGGCTCTTTTCCGGTGGGTGTTGTGTCCTGTCAGATGGAGGGAGATGATACCGGGAAGGATAGGGTTATTGAAAAGGTCTGAAAAAAGATTTTTTTTTTTTTTTTTTTTTTTTTTTTTTTTCCTTTGTTTTCAATCAGGTGAGAAATACCTGCAGTAGTAGAACCTGAATTATCAATTCCTGGTCCCAGAGCGGGTGCTGAAGGGCACTCTGTGCTCAGCTCGTCTATCAGACACATCCACGTCGGCCTGGCAACAGCTCGTCGTCTTAGGCTGCGTAGAGCTCCCGGAAAAGGATGTCAAAGCTGAACGGCAGTGACAATAACCTGCAGATTTGGGCGTGAAAATAGCTTTGTTTAGCTGCTTTAATGTTGTCATCTTGTTGCCTGTCTAGGTGGCCCACGGTGCGCTCTCCGACTCGGAGCTTGATACGGCTGAGACGCCGAAGGACTTGCTTGGGACCGGTGGCCTCGTTCTTCTCCTGCCTGCCCGAGTTAGGAGCAAAGATGTTGCAGAAGAGGATGTTTACTGGCTTTCAGCTTTGTTGCAGCTGAAACAGCTGCTTCGGGCCAACCCTTTCCAGCCCATGGTTCCCTTGGTGGCTCTAGTCCTCAGTGAGGAAGAGGAGGCCGTGGAGAAAGGAGTAGAAGATGGTATGTAATTATTTTTGTGTCTCGAAAGCAGAAGTGTTTAGGGCTGCCCCGAGTAGAAGTGTTGTGGCTGGTGCAGCCTCTCGTGACGTCATCCGGTAAAGGGAGAGGCTGTGAAGTACAGCACTTGCCAGAGCCTTCGTAAAAATCTCGAGGCCTTAAGAGCTCACCAGTTTTGGCTTCCAGTTTTCCTTCACACAGGGTATTTGATCCTGAGAGCCTGTGGGCAGAGATGGAGGGGAGCAGCAATGCGGTGAATGGAATGCAGAGCGCGTGGTCCAAGGACTCGCGTTCTTTCTCTGTGTCCGTAATGAGTTTCCTTATTTTTTTAAGGTTCGATGCTCCAGGACTTGATTTCAGCCCGGCTTATTTCAGACTCTGACACCGTTGTAGAGCTGCCAGGCTCTATCAATGACTTAGAAGGTGCCCGAAGGGTAAGAACAGCGAGATGCAGGAATTATTTTCCATTCTTTGTGACTGTTGTCTTTTCACTGACCAGAGACCAGTGGCATTTGCTACAAAAAAAATAATTTAACGTAAAACTGAAAACTGCACCGAGACCAAAATTCGTGGATTACCTAAACCCGCTCTTGTCAGCCCTGCCTGCGTCGGTGCTCGCTGGAGGAGTGCTGGTGGTAGGCAAACCTTTTTTATCCTTAAGCTCTTAGACCTAAAATGCAGAGGAGCCTTTGTAGTTCTCGTGGCTGCTGTGAGATTACCCAGAGTTATCCCGTCTTGGTGGCTGGGACTGAGATGCCTGTATCCTCTCGTGTTCCGTACACACAGAAGCTCGTACAGATCTCTCCCTGACAAGCCCAGAGTGATGCTCCCCCACAAACCTTCACAACTTAGGTCTGCACTTCAAGGACTGCCATGATCAGACGTGGTATAGTCACCGCGGGCTGATTTCTGTGAATCTGTCCAAGTTTTCCTGGATAGGTTTTCAACAACCCCAGCATCCTGCAGCAGGGAATTGCACCGCATAGCTATACCTCATGCGAACAGCCTCTGTTTTGTCTTGTATTTGGTGCTGTTGTCCATCTCGCCTGTGTTTTGTTTCCACAGCTGTCGGAGCCCTTTTAGGGCTCTATGTTCAAAGGCACCCCAGTGTTTTGTAGCTTATGGTATCGGTTCTTGTGATCTTTTTATTTTATTTGGCTTTTTGGAGCCAAGTTGGTTTTTCTTTTTGTGCTCTGTACTTCAGGACGCAGAGGCTGTATCGACCCTCCCGCAGCAAGCGGCGTGAGTGCACGGTAGTTAATTGGATTAGTTGTTTTCGGAGCAATCCTGAATTAAATCTGTTTGTTTCTATTGGTACGCGGTGAGAATTTGTTATTGCTGTGTCCGTGCGGCTCTGGCCGCACTTGTGGAGATGAAAAATAAGCGCTCGGGTCGCTCTGGACTCGCGATGGGAAATGTGTGTTTGGAGAAGCGTCGGTGAGTGAACACGGACTTTGCCGGGTGCCTGCAAAGCCGACTTTCATTGCACGAGGCACGTCTTTCTATACTGTTACAAACTCACAGTCCAGCGGCTACGGAACTTCAGTTTCGAAGGCTACGTGTTTTACATCTCCGATGACCGCGGATTGCAATCTCCTCGCCCGATCTCCCGTTAACTATCCTACTCTTTGTTTCGCCTCCTGCTCTTTGTCTTGCCTCTGCCAAACGCGGCCCGCCCCTCTCCCGAGGCCCCGCGGCAGCCAGAGCCGTTCTCCGTGGCGACGCTCTGAACCCGCACAGAGCGGCCCCCTGTGGATAAACTGCTGCTGTTCTCTCGGAGCCCTGCAGCAGCGCTGAGTTGGGGCAGAGTGGTTGATGGGTTTTCGAGGGCAGAGCAGGGAACGGATAAATGAGGAGCGTCTGCTTCTGTTTACGGGAGGCTGAACCCACCAGTGGACCTAAAGCCTATGCCCATAATGAACAGTAGGAATTGTATCTTGTGTTCGTTCCTCTCGAGGTCTCTGCCAAGCGTGGGACAAGAACTGAAACAAAACTTGTTGAGGCCCTGGCAGAGAGAGAAGCAGCAAACGGTGTTGGGAGAGTTTGTGGGAGTGCCTGTCGGTGAGTCTTGTTGGGTGCCGTCCCTTTGTTCCCTGGGGAGGCACTCTGGGGGAAGCGTGTTGGGGCCGCGCCGCATCGGTGCCCTGCCGGCGTTTGCCCCTCGGCAGCCCTGGTGGTCGAGAGCTGCGCCTGCCCTGCTGCTGGCAGAGAAGAGGCATCACCCCTGGCATGGTCTGAGACTCCTGGTCTGGGAAAAGAGAGGTAAGAGAAGGAAGGATGAGAACCTAATGAACGTGGAAGGCGAAGGGATCGAGAACCAATAGGAAACCGAACAGTAAGAACTGTGTAACTTGGGACCAAGGAACATTGAACCAATGAATTTCTCTGGGTTTTGACTGCATCAGTCTGTGAAAAAGCCAGTAAAAATCACGTGTGATGGAACGATTTTCTCTGCAGCACCCGGGCAACGTGTGGATGAGATTATTTCTGTCGTGCGTCCTGGCCGCAATAAAGTAATGCCTTGATTCTCTAACACTGTAAAACTGTTATTGGAGAGCTTTTGTTTTTCCTGGGGTTTCGGTGACGCAAACCGCATTGTATCTTAGATGCGGCTTTTTTGCGCGCTTTACCGTTCAAAAGATCAAATCCAGATTTCCAGAGGTATAAATCGGCCCGAGTCCCCGGTAGCCAGTGGTGACACCAAGCAGGTAGCAGGGAGGAGAGGTTGGAGAAACGTTCCCTGGCAGTTGTCAGCTGTGAAGTTGCAGCAGGCAGCAGAGTTCTGCAATAGGGATGTCCTCATGTTCTTTTAAGAAATAAATACTCAATCTTTATTTAATAAATACTGCTCAATCCCTCTCCCTGTTCTGTCCTACTTTTTGTCTCTGTCTCCCTCCCTGCCCCTATCTTTCCCTTTCGTCCTTTCTTGCTCTCCTTTTCCCTTTGTCCTGCAGCGGGACTGCATTTCTTTGTCCCTCCCACCGTCCTTTTGCCTGTACCTGTCTGCATCTGCTGCTCAGTCCCCCTCCCTCACGGTACCCTTCTCTTGAGAAGCCTGTGTCCTGCTGCCCATGCCTCTCTTTCTCCGTGTCTCTGCTGCGCCTTGCCCGTCGTCCCCCCACGCCCCCGTGCCGTGGTCATTTCCTCTCTCCGTCCTTGTTTCTCTCTTTGTCTCTGTATCCCTCTGTCCCTCCTGTGTTTTTACTGCTCTGTCTTTTTCTCTGTCCTTCTCCATGCCTCCCTGCTGTTCCTTTTGATTCTCTGTGGCCCTGTCGTGCTCCCTGTGCCACTGTTTCTCACTGGATCCCTCTCTCCTGTCCCTATTCTTTTTTAATCCCTCTCTGTTGTGCTGCCCATCCCAGGTGTTGGTTTTTTTTTTTCAATTTCATCCTGCAGCCTGCTTCTCCTTTTCTTCCTGTGTCCCCTCTGCTCCCAGTCCCTCTTCCTGCCTCTCCTGGTCTCTCCCTGGCGCTGCCATCGCAGCGCTCGGTGGGTCCGTGAGCGCAGGTTGGGATCCCGGAGCTGCAGCCTCTCGGGGGGGGGCAGCGGCGGCGTGGTAGGGAAGGGGTGGGACAAGTCGTGCCCCTGCCCCGGGCGCAGGCACGGAGCGGAGCCTGAGCGGGAGCCCGTGGCACCGTCGCGGGACACGCTGCCCCCGTGCCGCGGGGCGGCCACCAGCCCGCGACACCGGAGCTGGGGAGGAACTTGAAGCCTGCTGGGCGCTTGGCCCCCTTTACTTGTGCCAGCAGGGCTCCTTTTTGGGGGACGTACACGTGGAAATGGGTTTATTAAAGCGGCATGCTGCTGTCCAGGGCAGTTTGACTCGTTTTGTGCTTTCTTTGGGGGTGAGGAAAAAAGGCTGGGGGAGGGGGTGGAGACTCGGGGGCCGTGATGTCGTTTGGGGCACCCCAATGTCCCTGGGAGAGCCACGAGAGCCATGATGCGGTGGAGGAGCAGGTGAGTGGGGAATGAGGGGGGCCATTGCTGGGTGCCCTCCCCAAGGGGGAGCCAAAAATGGCAGAAAATTCACAGGGAGGGGGTGTGTGTAGAATACTATAACCTGACAAGGTTTTCATTTTGACGTCTGTTGATAAACGATACTAATTTGGATATAAATTCGTTTTGAAATAAGCTCTCTCTACCTACTCTATTACATACAGGAATATAAGTAACTCGGGATAGAGAGCTGTAGGTTTTGAAAATAATGACGTGACGTTTTTATACAGGAATGAAACAAGCGAGTGCCTGAAACCACGAGAACGGACGGCCGGGGCGAAGGCGACGCGAAGCGCTCCGAGCCGGCTTTTCTCTGTGTTCGCTCGCTGCCCCGGAGCGCGTCCCAGCCCTCGGCTGCGCCGGGCGGCGGTGCTGCCGCCTGGTGGCGAAAGCGCGGTACTGCCGCCCCCGGCACAGCGCCCCGGCCCTGCCCGCCGCCCCGTGCCGGGCGAGGAGCGGGAGCGAGCGGGGCCGTGTCCGGAAACGGAGGGCGCCCGAGGGGAATGACAGCGGTGGGGGGGGGCCCGGCGGGGCCGGTTTTGCCGGGCAGCAGAGACGCGGTGGCACCGCGACACGGGGCGGGGGGCAGCGGGCGGGCGCGGTCGGAATTGAGCTGCCCACGTGCCGCTCCCAAGAGGGCGGCTCGGGAAGGAAGGCGCAGCTGGGCACCCTCGGGACGGCGTCAGGGACGCTCGATTGGCACGCGCCGGGACCCTCCAGGGGGCCGTGTCCGGCATCGGCCACACACAAGATGGCGGACGCGGCGGGGGCTTGGCAGAGGCGTCCCCGCCGATGCCTGCCGCCGCTCGCGCGGCTGTCGCCCGCCTCCGGCGCCGCTGACCCGGCCGGCCGTGTCCTCGCACCGCGCAACGCCGCGGAAAATCGCGCCGAAAGCGCGGGACCGGCGTCGGAGTCGGGGCCGGATTCAGGCAACCGACTAGACAGACGCCCTCGTCACGAGTGGGGGGGGGGGGGGGGGGGGGGGGGGCCTTAATGTACCATAACAAAGATGGCGGCACGACCGGAAGCGGCTTCTGCCAGCACCCAAGATGGCGACGAGAGGGCGGAAGTCAGGTGATTGCCACACTAACGATGGCGTCTCGGTCCGCGACCGGATTGACCTTCTAAACATGGCGGTATATCGTGCGCATGCGCCTTGGGTAGGTACGAAAAAGCGCGGGAAAGAAGGACCCCGCGTCCGTCTATTCGGCTGCCTGAACGCGACCCCGTCGCCGACGCCGACCCAGCGCTCTCGGCGCGATTTTCCGCGGCGTTTCCCGGTGTGCGGACACGGGCTGTGGGGTCAGCGGCGCCGGGGGCGGGCGGGAGCCGCGCGGGCGCCGGCAGGCAGCGGCGGGGACGCCTCCCTACCGCTCGCGCCGCTCCCGCCCCCCGAGAAGCCCCCGCGCCACGCGCCGCCGTGCCGGGCTCTCCTCGCCTCCCCTCCGGCCCGGGGAGATGCGGGGAAACACAAAAGCAGCGAGGAAGAGCAGCCACCGGAGCTGCCCGAGCCCTTCCCCCGCCCGAAGGGCGGCGGCTGCCCGGAGCAGCCAGCGAGGCTGGAGCGGCTCTTTCCCGGGAGGTGAGAGCTGGGGCGGGGGGGGGGGGCCGGAGCTGGAGGCAGACTTTTCCCGGCAGGGGAAATGCAGGGAGGATTTTAGGTCCCAGCAGCTCTCGGTGAGTGCCGGATGGAGCCCACGGGCTGAGCCGCGTGGCGGCTGTGGGTGCTGTTCGTGTCCCCAGGAGCTGCTGGAATGGCAGAGGTGTGGGAAGTGCTTTCTCCCAGGTGTGGCCAGCACCGAGGCGGGAATGAGCTAAAACTGTTCTTTGTCCCTCTGCCGTTCCCAGCCCAGGACTAAGCTGGTGTTCCCTGAGTGGCCGCAGTTCCCTGGATGTGGTGGGAGGAGTTCTCTGCCGGAGAGTGCGAGAAATGTCCCTGCTGGTTGCCGTGTCCTTGGTGGGCAGAGAACGCTGATCTTGGCAAGGTGGGTTTGTGAGTATTGAATCGATCCCAGCTCCTTTATAATGAGGTGTTTTAACGAGTCATCACCCAGGACTATTTTTAGCCAGCTTTAGTTCAGTTTCTTTTTCACAGGTTTCGTGTTGTTTTGATGGCGAAATCACCAAAGCCCGAAGTTTGCTGCATAAACCCTGAAAAGCTTCAGCGAAGCAACCCTGAGAGCTGACCTGCAACTGGCATCAAGCAGCCAGTTATCCGTGGAAAAGAAAGGCCCGTGTCCCAGTGTGTCAGGTGTAGAGAAGGAGCTGTCCAAGGAATGAGCAGCAAATCCTTTCTGCACCTGCCCTCACACTGGGACTGGCAACAAGCCCAGGTGTGAGCTGTGAGGATGGTGAGGGGTCAGAGCAGCCCCAGGTGTGAACCCTTAGGATGATGAAGGGTGAGAGCAGCCCCAGGTGCGAGCTGTGACAGTGAGGAGAGGGCGGCTCTTGCGGGTGGCTTTTTTAGGAGGGGTTTCCTCAGCTCACTTTTGCATGGAGATGCTGGAGGAGAGGGGCTTCTGGTGGGTTCCTGCGGGGTCTCTCATGGAACGACGGTGAGAGCATCTCCCAGGGTCTGGGGGAGCGCCTGGATGTGGAGTATTGCATAAAGGAGGTGCCGAGGGACGAACCTTTGTGCCGGGCAGCAGCAGCTGAGCAGGTGAGCCACCGTGTGGGCTTGCAAGGGGGCTCTTTCTCCTTTTCCCTTTTGATTTCGTCTTGCCACCAAAAGAGTTTAAATTGAGGGCAGAAGCTCCTCTTCCATTATTGTCTTGTGTTGGAACTGGGGGGGATCCCTCCTTTCCTTAGGATTTTCAGTGTATTGATGGAGGGAAAACTTGCCTTTTCTGTGGTGTTAGGAGTATTAGTTGACCGGGAATCCCCGTGTTCCATTTTAAATGGAAGGGGAAAGCATGGATGTTGCCATTTAATGGGTTTGAATTGAGCGTAACCACCCCCCCCCCCCCCCCCCCCCCCCCACACACACCATTTTCATCACCCTGAGGTTTCCGTTGACGGGGAAGCCCTGTTGTCTCTGCTTTTTAAGGGTCATAATTGAGGTAAACATCCCCCTTTTCCCATCATTTGAGAGATTTGATGAAAACCCCTCTCCTTCTGCTGTGTTAGAGGATTAAATTGAAGGGGAGAATCTATTTCTTTGCCATTGTATTGGTTTAAGTTGAGGTAAACACCCCCTGTTGACTCAGTTTCAGGGTTAAAATTGAAGGGAACTCCAGCCTTTGCAGCATTTGAAGGGTTTAAATCGGGGCGTGCCGCTGCATTTGAGGGCGCTTCTGCCCGCGCCCCGGCAGCGAATGTGTTGCGCGGGAGCGCTCCCGGCGCCTGGGGAATTTCTGAGGAGGAACGGGAATTTCGGGGCTGGGCTGCCGACAGGGAGTGCCAGGGCCGCGCCGGTCCGAGCCGAGCGGAGCCGCGGCGAGCGCTGCCGGGCCGGGCGGCGGGAGATGCGGCACGGAGCTGTGCCGCTGCCGGCCGTCCCGCCCGCTCCGTGCGCGGGGCTCGCGGGCCGCCGGCTCCCCCTCGGCCCGGTGCCGGTGGCGCTCGGCAGCGCCGGGGGCGGGCGGGGGTCTCCCGGCGCGGGGCCGCCCCTGCGTGCCGGAGGAGCCGCTTCGCTGCCGGGAGCCGCGCTCCGCCCGGTTCCGGGAGCGCGGGGCCGCCCCCGGGCGCCGCCGGTGCCGTGGCTCGCGTGGCCTCCCCGCTGCCCTCGCAGCGTGGAACGGCGCCAAGCCCGGGGCGAGTGCCGGCAAGGGGCGCTGGGGGCCACTCGTGGCTTGTCAGCTTCAGAGCTTGCTCGCGGAAGTCCCTGAAAGAGAGAATGGAAAAAGCCGCGACCCCCCAGGCTTTTTGCCTGGGGGCTTTGTTGGCATTGCTCTTGAACTGAGCCGCGCCTTTAGATAATGCCGCGGGCGCTTGCTAGAAGCGGCGTTCCATATATTTTGCACTCTCTCGTGAGACGTTCGTGCTCCCGTTTTTCCATTGCTTTCAGTGCAGCGGCAGGGGCGGAGTGAACTGCAGGTCCGAGCCGACGGTGTGCCGTGCATCTGCTGTTCATTGATGTATTTGTGGTGTTCATTTCGTCTGGATGCAGAGTTGGGCATTTTGGGCAGGCGGTGCCCCTCAAACCGCGAGGCTTGTTTAAACCTTGTACTCTATTGTTTTGAAGGCGCAGGGTGGGTGTGAGGGCTTTTGTCTCGTTGCTGTACTAGGGAATGGAATGCAGGAGGTTCCTACAGTGTTGGCACTGAAGTTGGTGTGTTCAAGGATATCGCTGTGATGGTTCTCGGGGGTGAGTCTTGCTCCCGGCACTCTGTAGCGTGGTAGCGTAGGACAGGACAAAGCAGGGTGTGAGGGACAGGCGGGGTAGGAACAGCGAGAGGCTTCGCTTGCCTCCACGCTCTAAAAAATATCTACTTTCTTATATGTGTGTGCCATCATTAAGTATTTTGATGCATATTGTGTCCTGGCTGTCAGTATTTCTTCAAAAGATTTTGTATGAACCGTCGTAAGAAGCAGCTGTTGCTTCTTCAGCTTGTGTAAACACATGATGTGTAAGGCGTGGTATTAGATTTAGAGTGTGCATGGTAGTTAAGGACACGGCATTCTTAGTCCACGTGGGTAGGTTGTTCCCCCGCCCTTGAATCTTGAGCATGGAGGATGAGATGCAAACAGGAACAAAGAAGAGGTTTTCAGTGGTAGCAATGGGAGCAGTTCAGTGGCTGGTCGGTGACTCTTTTGATTTTTCTTTATGCTTCTTGGTACAGTGTCTTCAGTGAGTTCAGCTTTGCTTAATGTATGAAGTGTTAGACAATTCTACATAATCTAAGCATATATGTTATATATGTATATTACATAATGTTTGATTGTCTCAGGGGAACAAGGATTGTATAATAGAACTTAATTATTGTTTTGCTTACATATGTTTTACCTTGACGAGGGTAAACAAACTGATTTTATATCGTGTATGAAATTCAAGTCATATTTAGGGTGAATCTTTCTTAGCACTGTGACAATCAGAGTGAGGGACGGCAAGCATTTTAAGTAATGGCTCGTAGATCTCCAAGCAGTCTCAACATGGTCAGTCAAATAAGTAAACTATTATCATTTGGTTCTTCAGTAGTATAAAGAAGGTGTTAAGCTGCGTGCATGAAAGGGTTAAATAGTATTGCTCTTGAGGTTTTTAGAGAAAATGGTTGTTGCCAGATTTGCCGTTTTGTTTAATCTAATTTTGTAAATTTGGAATCTTTATGTATAACCTAAATGTTAGGATTGTGAGTATTATAGCGGATTATGTTTGGGATGGTCCTGTTTAAATTTCGGATTCATGGAGATCATCTCATGAATGTATTTTTCTTGATCTTTGGCATTTCGGGAAGATTCTAGGTGTCCTTTTTAACTTCTTTCAGATCAGTTTGTATTTTCAGAGTTTGATCTACGTGTACACAGCAATTGTTGTTGTAATTGTAGAAGTCGAAAGCAAATCCAAAGCTATTTGATTTTGTTCAATGGCCTCTGAATGGCTGATAAATTTTGTTTTTAAGGCACTGGTTGTATCATCAGGTTTGTTGATTTGTGGAGACTTGGGTTGCCTCTCCTTCTAGGAAGGTGTATCACCTTGGCTGGAGGTCTCACTGTTTGAATGCTTTCGTGAAATATCTATAGAGGACTGAGAACAAACTCGTAATCGTACTTCGTTAACACCGTCACAGTTTACGTTAGCTTTATACGTGAGCTTCCCTTTCCAAGGGTCAGGTAACATTTGCTGTGTGTGTGTGTTTAGGAAAACCGACATTGTTAGTTTTTGTTGGGATGGCTGATTAGCCGTGCGCATTGTTGCAAACGTTGATTTGTAAGCATAAAAATGTAGACACCCTAATTAAGGTTTCCGGTTACAGCAGGTCCGTCAGTTACTGTGCGGTCCGGTGTTGCTTCTCTAGGGTACCGGAGCTGGCTTCGTTTGTTTACAGGGAGTTCGGGGATTGCAGTGGCTTTTTCACGGTCGGCTGTAGGTAGGGAAGAGTCCTTCGCTGTTGCCCGTGCCGCTTTGTGTTCCACGTACTCGGATAGGCACCAGCTTTGTCTGAGTGAGGTTGTAGCTTAGCCGTTCAAGGTTGTCCGGATAGAGAAATCGGAAACGCCGGAACCGGACTAGCGGCGATAGACGTGTTTGCCCCCGGGTGGCTGCGGCGCGCTTCCGTCTCCGGCCTCGGCTGCCGAACTCAAGCGCTTCGCGCCTCGCTGCTGTCGGACGGGGGCGGGCAGGAGCGCCTTGCGAGCTTCGGGAACCATTCGCTTCGTGGTCGGAGCAAAGCGAGCTCCACGGAGAGCGAGGCACGGTGTCGCTTCGTGCAGTTTTTAGGACGGGGGCTGGCAAAGCGGTCAGCCGAGTCTTGAAACAGTAGGCTTCTGATATCGGCGTGCCTGCTCCAGCGGTAGTCACTGGGAATGGCAGATGGTTGAGAGGTTCAATTCCAGCTTATTTGCCGAGTTGACCAGAGTGTTTTGGTTATCTTTTGATGTGTAGGTTGGTGCTGGGTTTGGACGGTTTTATCTAAGTTTCAGCTGGCCGCTGGGAGCACTGTATAGAAGTATTTGACACGCCTTTTTTGGTCCGTGGTTAGTCTTTGGTTTGTGCTGCAAAAATAAGGTTTCTGTTATGGCTTAACTCATAGTGCCCTCGTTTACCCAAACTGGTATCAGTGTTGTGGGTTCCTTTTATCTTTCTGATTTTTGTCAGCGAATCCATTTTGTTGTTTACAGTAGGCTTGTAAGGTCTGGGGGGTTTTTTGCCAGTTTTAACTCAACTTCTATGGATCAGAATTGAGTCTGCAAAGACAACCGTATAAGCTTTTTCTTGCTCAAACTTCTCTTTTCGTTCACTTGCCAATCTAAACGCTTTCACTGACACCATCATCGTGCGGCGCCAGCCCAGATAATCCTACAAAATTAGTCATACAGTCTTTGTCTTTCTTTTTACTACCCAGTGGCTATAGCTTTTAATTCTTCCTGGCACACTCCTAGTCTTTCTTTTATCACTTGTACTCTGGTTTCAACATTTAGAGCTGTTGCCCTGTATTCTATAAATGCAGGAGTAGTCCTTAACCAATTTTCTGCAGAGCGAGATATCACCAGTATTGGCTTTGCCTTTGGTATTTAAATCTGGACCTTGCAAGCAGGCAGAGCTTGAGGGGTTAAGGGACAGAGAAAACCGGTTTCATCTCTCCCTCAGGCAGGAGCGTTTCTCTGGTCCATCTTCTTTCTTAGCATGTAATTGTATCCCTTGTCCCTGGTTGCCACACACCCCCCGCCCGAGGTAATTGGCCATAAATGCACAGATAGATTTCAAAAGGGGCAGTCTAGGCATCTGAGCGAACTCTGTTTAGCGGCTATTGCAGAACAAATCCAGCGAACCATTTCTTTTAGTTCGTAGGGAGTAGACATAGCACCTACTTTTTGTAATTACAGTTTGATTCGCTGGTTATCAGTTTCAGGAGTTTCACCTTTTAGAGGGAATTTGGTATTTAGCTGAAGGCAGCCACTCATACCAGTGGCATGTTATGACTGCGTAATGATTGGGACAGTTGCAGTGAAAGGTCTTGCCGTAAGGATTAGGTTTTGAGAATCAGTTTTTTAAACGCTCGGCTTCTGTTGCCTCTTTATTAGTCAAACAGAAGAGTTGTAAGTAGAATGCATTCTAAATATAATGCTCTTAAATATATCACAACAGATTTCGCAGTGTAAGAGAGAACACTTTTTAATACAGTTAGTTCACCAATTCTACTTTAATTTTTTCTAAAACTTCGATTTTAGTTTTTGCTTTTGTAGGAGTACAATCAGAGGCTGCTGAACTGCAGGAATGTGGGGAAGCTGGCTCACTGGTCGTCTAGCCCTTAGGATTCCCTGTAAAGGAGTGTTAGGTTGGTGGTTGGTTGGTTTGTTTTTGTGAGGCATTTAAATTGCCACTTCCCCCCCCCCCATTACTGGGAAAGCAGTTTTTGGCACTTGAAACTCAAGGCAGTTGTTACCTGTTTCTCTACTAGACAATTTCTTAGCACGTTTGGAGTTTCTCAGCAACGCTCTTAATCCTTGAGATCTCCCTGCCGAGGCTGGCAACTTGCATCTGCACGTTTGCGTTGTGCTTGCGAGCAAGCAGCCCGTTTGGTAGCAGCAGCAGAGGTATTTTTAGCTGACTGCATAGGGACAATGTTCCCCTCTTTTCATCCTATCGTTCCTCCTGCCCAGTGTGTAATCTAAGTCAGGAGGATCTGGTTCATGATTTAACAGACACTCACATCCCAGAATTCAGAACTTTTCTATCATCCAATAATATTCCATTTTTCCCGGAACAAATTCTCCATAGATATTCAATTTCTGTTTTCTCGACCTTCTGTCCATGTTTTTCTTGGAGGTTTGTCATGGTAGGGAATTACAGGGGGGTGACCGTATTTCTCCTCTGACCGCTTTGGGTTCCTCGGAGAGTTCTGTTTTAATGATGGATTTCAATTTAAGTTCTGGAATTTCTCCCTCCTTAAGAATGGCTGTGCTTTTGTCAGAATCCATTCAACATTTGCATCACCAATTTCATCCGAGTTTTTCTGAATATCATGATTCTCATCCCCGTGTGATGTTGTTAACTCTGGAATTTCTTTAACATCTGCGGAGCTGGGGTTTTAAATGATGTTAATTCCAATTTTTCTTCCAAGGTTTTTGTTTTTTTCTTTGGATTCTTTTAGCTCTTGTTTTAATTTGTCATGTTCTCTTATCGTTTGTTCTCGCCATTGGCAAGCAGATTGTAAGCATAATGCAAGTGCATGAGAAATTATGTCTTCTCCGCTTTTATCTGTCGGCGATTCCCGCTGTCCATTTACGTTTTTTTTTCGATTTTCTCCCACTCGAGCCAGCGGTGTCCTGGAAGAGGATTAACACTGTGCCACCGTAAACCGT
>JACSVZ010000714.1:0-14902 GCA_014706295.1 Lycocorax pyrrhopterus obiensis | reverse complement strand
TGAAATGTTTCTTCCACTCATTTCCAGTCAGGCTCACCTCAGCTTCCACTAGGGTCAAATTTTGTGACCCACCTGTTACACCAGTAATAGAAACAGATTCTACCCCACATGTTGCGATGGGATTATTGTACTGCGCACCAGTGTCAACCAAAGCATCATATCTTTGTGGTTCTGATGTACCAGGCCAACGAATCCACACAGTCTAAAAAATACGGTTTTCCCTGGCCTCTACCTGGTTAGAGGCAGGGCCCCTCTAATTCTGGTTATCCTTCTGTCTATCATTTCCGGCAGATTGGCTACGGGCAACTGGAGCTACTTTCTTTTTAGTAAAATTTCCTTTCTGAGACTTGCTCCTTTAATTCATGCACTCGTGCTGCCAGAGCAGAAGTGGGCTGTCCGCCCCACTTCTTCACGTCTTCTCCACTGTCACACAGGAATTTCCACAGCTCACTTCGTGGGATGTACCTTCTCTCTAGGGAACGTCCTCGTTGGGTATCAGAATCTCGGATCTGTACTGCTGAGGTTTGGAGAAAGCCCTCTTTCATCTCTTTCTTGAGTTCTGGAAATTCTTTCTATCTTATCTTCCAAATTCTGCACACGTGTTTCCACAGCTGCGATTTTCGCATGTGTTGGGCCATGCACGGAGTCTGCATATGCTCGGAGCTTCGTTGCCATATCTGCACGGTCTCATTTGCACCGTAATCTGGTTTCATCAGTGCTAAAGCAGACTTATATTCTGATGGCCCAAGCTGTATGAGCTTTCGCCACATGAAGGGACCAACTCTGGCCCGGTCTGGACTTCTCAATCCTGGGTCATCTGTGAAGACAACCTCTACCACCCTAGTTCTCTCAGGCATTGAATCCCTTGTTCAATGGTCTTCCACTGGGTTTGCTGCATATAGAGATCATCTGCACACAGATATCTATCCTCACACCACTCAAGAGCCGTCTCCAGACACTGGCAGAGTCAGCCTCCCTTATCATCCTTTGGTCAATAGCTGGATCACGTGACAGGGATCCCAAATGCCTCGCTTCAGCGCCGTCTAGCATTACATCATCACTGCAGCATCCCAAATACGGACCATCCAACTTATTATGGATTCATTAGACCGTCGGGTGTAGTCCTTTCTTAGGCTGTGAAGGTCCTTTATGGACAGGGACTCAGTAATGGTTTCTGTGCCTGAGTCAGTTGGTGGTTTTGAGGTTCCTTCCCCTGCATCATCATCATCTTTCACTGGGCGATCGGTTTTGGTTGTGTGCTTTTTCTCGTGACAGGAGCAACTGTCAATGGCTTAGTGTCTCCCTCTGGTTTGGCTGCAGCCTGAGTGACTGGGGTGTCTGCTGGTTTATCTTCCTGCCCCTCTGCCTTTATCTGCTGCTCTACAGTACCCAGCAGTGTGCGATAGGCATATGCCAAGGCCCAGCATATTGCGATGAGCTGTTTCTCATTAGAATTGTCATTGTATTTCTCTTTCAGATATTTCCCCACCTCAGCTGGTTCTGAATTTGTTCAGGGGGGTAATTGCAAATTATCGGGTCAGAGAATTTCTTCAGGATTTGGCCCATATCCTCCCATTCTCCACCCCACTCAGGATTTTCCACCTCTGGGACAGGTGTCTCCTCAGTCACCCTGGAAATCTGAGCCTCATTCTAGACAAGCTGCAAACCATATAGAGGAAGACTACCAGATTAAATACCAGGAGGGTGGTCTCTTTAACATCCAGGGGAAACTGAACCTTCTCAAAAGATAATGTATCAAATTTAAAGGGGAGGGAGATGAAAGGCTGGGAAACCGTCTCCTCCTCTTCTAACAAACTGAGTGCAATTACCAATAAACTCCCAAAACAGGCCACTGAAACTAGGACTGGGGTTAGGATGGAGAAACGACGTATCATACACACTTTGAACAACTGCCTGTACCTCTGTTGACTTCTTATAAATCATATCACTGAGCAAAGCAAAATAGAAATCCGGATTCGTGCCCCTGCTCTGTAAAAGTTTCTTATCAGCCATGGATCAGACCAAGTTGTGGATAGGTAAACAGGCTAGGGACCAAAAAACCACCAGTACCTCAAGCAAGCCTAGGGACCAAAAAAACGTGAGTATATCCAGCCAGAGAGACATTATGAACTCAACCAACATGGTAACTACTTTACCCCAACACAAAGTAGTTAAATTCAAACCAAGATGTAATTAGTACAGGTTTTTTCACTTTCCTTCGAATCCTGCCGACTACGCCAATAAGTATTTGTGCCGGTTTGGCCAAAATCTAGCAATATATCCTCTGAGAGGAAACCAGGTTACAACCACCCTTCCCCCCACAGGGTTCGGGGAAAAAAATATTTTCCTCGAAGGAAAGTGAATGAGATAAGAATACTATTTATTTAACAAACACACAGGAAAAGGATAATAATGCTAAATAATGAAATGAAATCTCTCGCTATAGAGAGAAACCTGGGAAGATTTCAGAGTCCTTCTGTAGGTGTGGTCTCTCTCCTCCTCGGAGCTGGGTCGGCGAGGGCCCACCCCCGGGCCTCGGGGAAAAATTCTCCCGATGTGTTCTGATGTTGTTGAACAGTCCAGAAGAGAAGAAGGGAAAAACCAAAGTCCCAGGAAACAAAATTCAGCTTTCCGTCTCACGCCGGGAAGAAGAGAAAAAAAAAACCGAAACCGCTGGCTGAAGAAAGCAAGCAGGGTGCTCCCTCCTGCTCCTGCAGCCAGAGAACGCAGAGGAGTGTATCTCTGTGTCCTTGAGAAACTGTTTTGAAAAGTTCGTTTGGTTTTTTTTCCTCAAGCTCAGTTTAAAGGCACAGAAAAGGCACAAAATTACTTTTTGGGCATAGAGCATGATAGGGGATACACATGATAGAGTCACCCCAAGACACATAGTATGTGCTTCTGCAATTGCATCCACTAAATTCATAGTAAAGGAGGAATGTAAACCATTTTCTTTCACTGATCTCCTCAGTTCCTTTACCATCTCATATGACAGTTGTTCGTGATGTGGGTTTTGATTATGATATACAACAGGCATTGCTTGAAAAAATTCAGTATCACCCTTCTCCAACACTTATCTCTGGCATTTCTGTATAAACCTTTCTGGCTCAGATCCTATAGGTGGTGTTGTTTCCTCATCACAGTCACAAGAGGAATAGGATGTGGTATAAGACGGTGGTGGAATATGTGAAATATTTGCTGCAGCCTTTTTGTGTGCCGTTTGTAGTATTTCTTCCGTGCTAGGAGCAGCTGCTGCCATAGCACATACTGGGGCTAGAGGAGGATATAAATCTGGTTCTTGTCCAGAGTCAGTATGGCCGGGATCAAATGGATCCTCTTTCTCCGGATTATTCACCTCAGGTGACGTTTCATTAAAAAAACCAACAGAATCTGACGGTGATGTGATCTGCATCCTTAAATTGTTTCAAAGCGGAATATACCATACGCTAAGTAATAATATCATCAGGGTGGACATCATGATGAGTAATTTGGTGGGTTTGTAAACATTCACCGACCTTTTGCCAGTAAGGTCATAGGAGCCATCTGATGGGTACCAGGGACAAAATTGTCTGACCCATATAAGTAGCTGTATAAGTCTTTGGGGTTGGATTTTTGTCCTAGGTTACAATGAAAGATGTGCCCAAAGGTAGGTATTCTATCACCATTTTCACAAGCTGTTAAAGCAGGTGGGGCAGTGTTCATTGTCTCCTACCATGACTCATCCTTGACAACTCCCTCCGGGAGCTATCTCTGTTTAATGGGCAATCAAGGAGTCTGCCGCATGACTCATAGATAACTCTCTCCGGACTATCTCCTGTTAATGGGCCCATCAATGCCTTACCTCATGACTCACCATCCCATTGTGAGATGCCCTGCCCAGGAGGAGGAACTGAGCATTCCCATCTGTATATAATTGGAGGTATGGAACACCACAGGTAGCCCTTACCTACAGGACTCCCCTAGGACAAGAGCTACACTACTGGACCTTCAGGCCAAGACCAGACTCTTTTCTACAGGATCACTCTGGTGACCGATTGACCTGTGGTACAAGACACAGAGAGTGTTCTTGGTAAGACAGTCTCTGGTGCCAAAGATTTATTGGTTATGGTGAGGGAAAGAAGTCTCTCCCAGGATGCCTGTTCGGCTGTGGTAATGTACCCCAGTTCTGATTCCCTGGTTGGCTCTTGGTGTTAGCCACTCCCCTGTACTTAAGATCGACCTGTCACGTGTTCGGGGTCTTTTGCATATGGAACCCTTCATGAGTTGTAGCAATAAACTGCTGTTTGTGGAACTCTATGCAAGGACCCTTCTCAACTCCTTGCCATCGGATTCATATCACTGAAGTCATCCCTGCATCTATGAGTTCATGCATATGAGCCCACAGAACCAGAAGGGACTCAGTAATAGATCATCACTTTCAACAGGACCACTTCATCAGGACTGCTACCAACACCCTGACCGACCGGGTGTCAGGTTGTATTCTGACTCTGTCAGTGTTCTTTTTTGTACTATTGCATTTATTTTATTTCTCTTTTTTTCTATTAAATTGTATTTCTGACTTGGAGTCTCTCACTGGTTTGCTTTCAAACCGGGGCATATTTTTGGCGCCCAATGTGCGGCAGGTACTGAGAAAAGTCAGAAATACAATTTTGTGTTGTAGAAGCCATCTATTTGCTATGATGCTCAACATGCTTACATGGGTCTTGTACTTAGCTCTCTATATTTTTCCACACATGGGGAACTACCTGCCAGTTGTAATGCTCCTGTGTAGACCAGGGTATGGTTAAAAATTGCTTTATTGGTCTATTATGTCTATTGCATGATAACCTCCGAGACAATGAACATCATATGGAATATATACTCAATTTTGTTTGCTTGTCCTAGTCTAGGCTGCTTCATCTGGGGCCTCAACAATTGCACCCACCCCCTGTGGGGAGGAGTAAAGAATGTTTTTTTCCAGCCTTTCAGGCCTGACACAGCAGTTTTTGAAAATATTGAATTCTCTCTGGATGTCAAGGACGGCATAAACTTCTTGTTGGTTCTGCTTTGTCTTCTCTGCACAGCCTGCACTGTGTACAAAACACTACTTGGTGTGATGCAGCATCTTCTTGAGGAGGAGGAAAAAAGAAGCAAAGCAACAGACACCATGTCTACACAGACTGTCACAGAGGAGAAAGGAACCAAAAGCGTCTCTTAACACCCCCAAACAGAATACCACCTTTATTCATTTACTCACGTGCCTCTGTGCTGGATCTGGAGAGTTTTCTGTACTCTTGGGGATCCTCTGCCTCCTGGACTGTAGCAACTGCCCCCCCTCCCCAGGTGCTGGCAGAGAGGGGGAACCTGAGCTGGATCTTTCTGAGTCTCAGAGGATTTTCGGAAGCCTTGTAGTCCCTTCTGGTCGTGCCAAAGAACTGATGCCTTGAGAGGCCACCTAAAAACAGAGACTAGACAGGAGTAAGGGAATAGAGGTAGGTATTTATTTGAAAGGCCTTCAAAGGTACACCCTGGGGAGCCAGAGGCTATTGCCAAGATGGACCCCAAGATGGACAACAGGTCACGAGTTCTTCACACTTTTATAGGTTTGGTTCATTTGCATATCAGGGTTAATTCTCCAATTAAAGCTTCAGTTTAATGATGTAATTCCCCTCAGCTTGCCCCCTTCAGAGGCTTTTGGTTTATACTTTTTGGGCCTAGGACGGTTTGGGTGTCCTTGAAGAGCAGGCCTGGAGAGGCTTTGTTATGTCTACCTAGCACAAGAGAGCAGAAGTTAACAGGCTACAAGAAACTTCAGAGTTAGACACTAAGCAGTACAGGATTTGAAAAAGATAAAAGTTAAAACCTAAGGCATCAGTTCCAAAGCCAGATGCAGCTGGCCGGGAGCTGCAGCGGCGCGCCGCCGGCTCCAAGTCAGAATTGGCTCGGCGTGGACCCTCCCCTCTTCCTTGCCTGCCGCGGAGGGTGGGCACAGGGGTGGAGCAGAGGTGGGCTTGCCACCACCCCTGACCGCCCCAGAGGCGGGGAAGGGGCAGACTGGCCACCGCCTCCCAATTTCCCCGAACATGGAAGTGAAGGTGGAAATGGACACGGGCAGTTCCGGCCGCGTTCCCCGATACGGAGAACCGCAAGCTTCAGAGCTAAAGATAGGTGCGGCCGTTTGCATTCCCCGCTCTGCAGTGCGGTCAGTGTTAGAGCTGGAGGCGGACGGGATAGCTCCAACCCAGGTGGCTCTTGTGGAGCTAAGGATGGAGGAAGCTGCTTACAGCCCCTGCCTCCCTGCGCTTCCAGCGCCGTAAAAAGCGAGGCATTCCCTGATAAACCTTCGGTTGAGACAATCTCTGATACCAATGAAGCAGTTTCAGCAGTTTCAATTAAAAGCGAATGGGATGATTCCGATACAGATGGTTCCCGCGGGGAGGGTGGTAGGAAAAGGGAGAAGATAGCCCAAGAAGCCATGAGAGCAGTCAGTCCCATTGCTAAACACACAAGATCAAAAGCAGATAAAAGGGGGAGGGAAGGACCTGTATTGGAGGTACCTCTGAGACAGGCTGTGGGAAATCAGGGGGTGATTTATATAAAGACACCGTTCTCCCTTGGAGAACTACAGCAGTGGAAAAACTCAATTGGGAGGTACAGAGACAACCCAGAAAAAGTAGCTATGCATGTAGAAATGGCTATCAAATCCCAAAACCCAGATTGGGGTGACCTGAATGTTATGCTAGATGAATTACTGGATAACACAAAGAAAGAAATGGTCAACAAAACTGCTATATCTGCTATAGAAACTCAAATTGCAGCTTGGAATCTCCAAGGGTCAGTTAATGACATTTATCCCCTAGCAAACCCTGGCTGGATTCCCAATGTCCTAGAACAGATGGAAAAGCTGGGCAACGATGATGTTAAATTTCTGGTGGATACGGGGGCAACATATTCTGTGTTAAATACTTTAAAAGGTAAACTGAGTCAAGACACTGTGGATGTGGTCGGAGCTACCAGGGTAAGTGAAACAAGGCCTTTTTTCCAACCTTTAAAATTTAAATTGGGAGAACACTGGGTGACTCACCAGTTCCTGTATATGCCAAATTCCCCAATGCCATTATTGGACAGAGATCTATTGGAGAAATTGGAAGCAGAAATTAAGTTTTCCAAGGAGGGGAGAGTGAAAGTTATAATCCCAGTGATGCCTTAAGAGGCCTCCTAGAAACAGAGACTAGACAGAAATACGGGAATAAAGGTAGGTATTTATTTGAAAGGCCTTCAAAGGTACCCCTGGGGAGTCAGAGGCTATTGCCAAGATGGACCCCAAGATGGACGACAGGTCACGAGTTCTTCACACTTTTATAAGTTTGGTTCATTTGCATATCAGGGTTAATTCTCCAATTAAAGCTTCAGTTAATGATGTAATTCCCCTCAGCTTGCCCCCCTTCAGAGGCTTTTGGTTTATACTTTTTGGGCCTAGGACAGTCTGAGTGTCCTTGGAGAGCAGGCCTGGAGAGGCATTATGTCTACCTAGCACAAGAGAGCAGAAGTTAACAGGCTACAAGAAACTTCAGAGTTACACACTAGGCAGTACAGGATTTGAAAAATATGAAAGTTAAAACCTAAGGCATCACCAGCATCTAAATTTATCGAAGCAGCTGCTATTCTCGTACAGGAATGCTATGGGAAAATTCCCAAAAAAGTTGAAGAGGCTGTCATTAAAATAGTGTGGTGTCGCGCTGACCACTGGCCGCCCGGAGGCCTGGCAGACGACTTGCTATGGTGTCCCAGTCAGGGGAACCACTCTGTGCAAGGCTGGTTGGAATCCGCTCTCTAGGGAGCCTTCTGCCCTCAGCTCTCAAGGGAGCAGGCTGCAGTCTAGGTGTTGCCTAGCAACCGACGGAGGCAAAGGAGGAGAGAAGGGCTCTTCGTTGCAACAGTGTCCGCTTTATTCCCGCAGGGGAAGAAGCAACAAGACGAGCCCCGAGAAAGGCTGGGGGGCAGTTTTCAAACTGGGGAGACTCAGGGGTGGATCCAAGGGAAGAACCAATAGGGAATTGATGGGGAATGACAGAGAACCAATGGGGAATAACAAGGGGAGGAACTTACATAGGCAAGCCAATGGGGTTTACAACAGAGATGAACTTTCTAGAACATAATTAACTAAGCAATGAGATACATGAATATGCAAAAGGAACTTAACCAACTGAGAACTGAGGAACGAAGAACTAGCTAGAACAGTGGGAGGAGATGCCTCTAAGGGTGACACCCAGGGGAGGAACCCTCAGGCCTCGGTGCCGCCCTCAGAACCACTGTCATGAGTGGGGAAGTCAATCCACTGGATGCCTTTAGACCTGTCCAGGGGCTGAGTTACCGCAACAGTGTGGGACAATGATTCTCCGGGGAGATCCAAAAGAGCTGAACCTGTGAGTATCACACTCAAAGCAGGGGCTACACCAGTAAGGCAGAGACAATACCCTCTGAAATTAGAAGCCCGTAAGGGATTAGTACCTGTGATTGAAAAGTTTCTCAAATTTGGGTTGTTAGTGGAATGTAAATCCAGGTACAACACACCAATCTTGCCAGTAAAGAAAGGTGATGGTAAAACCTATAGATAAGTACAGGATTTGAGGGAGATTAACAAGATAACAGAGGACATACACCCAGTGGTAGTGAATCCCTACACACTCTTGACAACACTAACAAATGAATTAGGGTGGTTCACTGTTTTAGATCTCAAGGATGCCTTTTTCTGCATTCCTATGCACAAGAATAGCCAAGAACTCTTTGCTTTTGAGTGGGAGAATCCTGAAACAAGGAGAAAGACCCAGGTCACCTGGACAGTTTTACCACAAGGATTCGAAAACAGCCCGACCATATTTGGAAACCAGCTGGCAAAGGAGCTGGAGGAATGGAAGAAACAGGAACCAGGAGGAGCCATTCTCCAGTATGTTGATGACATCTTGATAGCAGCCAAGACGCGAGATGACTGCATCCAGCTCACTGTAAGTCTGTTGAACTTTTTAAGCCAAAGTAGATATCGAGTCTTAAAAGAGAAGGCACAGGTTGCCAGGGAAACAGTAGTTTACCTGGGCCTGGAAATTTTCCGTGGACATCGACAACTCAACAGAGAATGGAAGGAAGCCATCTGCCGACTTCCAGAGCCCCATACCATAAGGAAGATGCAGGCCTTCCTGGGAATGGTAAAGTTGGTGTCGTTTATGGATATCAAACTATGGGCTACTAGTAAGACCTCTGTATGAGGTCCTTAAACCAGCCAAAAAGGGGACAATCATGTGGACAGAGAATGCTAGGGCTGCATTTAAACAGATGAAACATTCCTTGATGTCAGCCCCAGCTCTGGGGCTGCTGTACTTGACTAAACCTTTTGAATTCTTTACACATGAGTGACTGAATGTTGCTCTGGAGGTACTGGCACAGCATCTTGGAAACCAGCAAAGAGCTGTGGCCTATTTTTCAAAACAACTAGACAATGTAGCCCAGGGTTGGCCAGGATGCTTGAAAGCTGTGGCAGCAATGGTCCTTCTAATACAGGAGGCCCGTAAATACACCCTTGGGAGCACATTGTCGTGTATGTACCCCATGCAGTGATAAATGTACTGGAGCAAAAAGGGGGACACTGGCTATCCCCTAGCAAAATGCTCAAATATCAATCTGTGTTGTTAGAACAGAATGATGTTACTCTAAAGACAATTTCTGTGGTAAACCCTGTGATGTTTTTATCATCCACGTTACTTGACAGTGTGCCTGAACATAATTGTTTGCAGATGATAGAGGAAACTTATTCCGGCTGACCAGACCTGAAAGATGTTCCTTTGAAGAGCCCAGACTAGGAATTGTACACTGATGGGAGCAGCTTCATGAAAAACAGTAGGAGGATGACCGGTTACGCCATAACCACCTCAGATAAAATCATTGAGGCAAAAGCCTTGCCTCCAGATGTATCATCACGGAAAGCTGAACTCATTGCACTAACGAGAGCTCTAGAACTGACTGAGGGGAAGGTGAACATATGGACTGATTCCAAATATGCCTTCAGTGTTGTTCGTGCCCACGGAGCTATTTGGAAGGAACGTGGCCTGCTGACTGCTCAAGGTAATGAGGTTAAGCATGCTGAACAGATTCTTGCAGAGCATTTATAAGCCTGTGGAAGTGGCTATCATGCATTGCAAGGGTCATCAAAAGGGAAAACAGCCCCTGAACTAGGAAATCATTTTGCTGATGAAACAGCAAGGGGATTGCAGAAAAAGGCATTTTTGCAGTGGTACCACAGAAATAAATAGATTTGTCAGAATTTACCCCAAAATACGATCAGAGGGATCACAAATTAATTAAGTTCCTTAAGGCTGAGATCAAAGAAGGTGGGTGGGCTGTTACCCCAGTAGGACAGGTTGTAGTTCCACCCCTGCTCCTCCAGGAAATAGCCCAGCGAGAGCATGAAAGTACCCACTGGGGAACAGAAAATCTTTTAAAACATCTGAGGAAGGCAGTGATAGGGAGAGGGATGACTGATATTGTACAATCTATAACAAGCAAGTGTGAAACCTGCTGTAAAAACAACCCTGACACAAGCAAGAGAGTTGTGTTAAGAGTGACAAAAACAGGAGATCTCCCGGGAGATTATTGGCAAATAGATTTTGCTGAGATGCCACGCAAAGAGGGATGCAGGTATATACTGGTACTGGTTGACACGTTCAGTGGATGGCCTGAGGCGTTCCCCTGTCGCACCAACATAGCAAAAGAAGTAGTGAAAGCTTTGCTCAATCATATAATACCAAGATTTGGGGTTCCTTTGGGAATGTCATCAGATAGGGGACCACATTTTGTTGCGATGGTGGTTAGGGAAGTTAGCAGGATTTTGGGACTTACCTGGGACCTGCACACACCATACAGGCCCCAGGCAAGTGGTAAAGTTGAACGCATGAATGGGACCCTCAAAACCCAGATTTGCAAGATTTGTCAAGAGACATCCATGACATGGGTTCAAGCCCTGCCTATAGCCCTGCTGAGAGTCTGCATACAGCCAAGGCGAAGGGACAACATAAGTCCCTGTGAAATATTATATGGCAGGCCATACCAGCTCCCACACATCCCAGGGGAAATTCATATGAGAGGTAAAAATGATTTGCAGAAGTATTTAATGGCTCTGAGTTCCACTTTGCAGAAGCTCCAGAGATTCGTCGTGTTATCCAAACCAATAGGATTGGACACACCTGCTCATCTGTTCCAGCCTGGAGATTGAGTCTACATCAAGTGGTGGGACAGGGATCCCTTGCAAGCCAAGTGGAAGGGACCATTCCAAGTTTTGCTGACCACTCTTACTGTGGTCAAGGTTGCTGGCAAGGGACCGTGGATTCACTACTCCAGAGTGAAAAAATCTTCTGCTCCCGAGACCACCAAGAAGACAGAGACTGATACAAATCAGAAGGATGCAGTTTAAATTGTTTTTTACATGTTTGCTGTTTGCCCAACTGGTAACCATGGTTCAGGGTTCACCCCATGATTTGCATAGGACTGTAGTCCAAAATGTGTCCAACCAACAAAAAGGAAACGCAAGCTTTCCTAGGCGCCATAGTTTTTTTGGGGATGCATATTCCCGAGTACAGCAGATGTGAGTCCTCTCTACCTGGTTACCCGCAAGAAGAACAATTTCCATTGGGGCCCTGAACAGCAACAAGCCTTCACAGATCAAGCAAGAAATCGCTCATGCAGTAGCCCTGGGCCCAGTCAGGACAGGACCCGAGGTGAAGAATGTGCTCTACTCTGCAGCCGGGAACAAGGGTCTGTCCTGGAGCCTTTGGCAGAAGGTGCCTGGTGAGACTCGGGGCGACCACTGGGATTCTGGAGCCGAAGCTACAGAGGGTCCGAAGCCAACTATACTCCCACAGAGAAGGAAATCCTGGCCGCCTATGAAGGAGTCCAGTCTGCCTCAGAAGTAATCGGCACAGAAGCACAACTCCTCCTGGCACCCCGACTACCGGTGCTGGGGTGGATGTTCAAGGGAAAGGTCCCTTCCACGCATCACGCCACTGACGCTACTTGGAGCAAATGGATTGCCCTCATCACGCAGCGCGCCCGAATTGGGAACCCAATCGCCCTGGGATCTTAGAAATAATTACGAATTGGCCGGAAGGTGAGACCTTTGGGTTATCTTCTGAAGAAGAAGAGGAGCAAGTGACACGTGCCGAAGAAGCCCCACCATATAATGAGCTACCGGAGAATGAAAGACAATACGCCCTCTTCACTGATGGTTCCTGCCGAATTGTAGGTGCTAGCCGGAAATGGAAAGCTGCTGTATGGAGCCCCACACGACAAGTTGCACAAGCTACCGAAGGAGAAGGTGGATCGAGCCAACTTGCTGAACTCAAAGCTGTCCAATTAGCTCTGGACATAGCTGAAAGAGAGAAGTGGCCAAAGCTCTACCTCTACACTGATTCGTGGATGGTAGCCAATGCTCTGTGGGGTTGGCTGGAAAGGTGGAAGAAGGCCAATTGGCAGCGTAGAGGAAAACCAATCTGGGCTGCTGATGAGTGGAAAGACATTGCCGCTCGGGTAGAGAAGCTATCCGTGAGAGTCCGCCACGTAGATGCTCACGTCCCCAAGAGCCGGGCTAATGAAGAACATCATAACAACAAACAGGTAGATCAGGCCGCGAAAATAGAGGTGTCACAGATAGACTTGGACTGGCAACATAAAGGAGAGTTGTTCTTAGCTCGATGGGCCCATGATGCTCAGGCATCAGGGCAGAGATGCCACCTATAAGTGGGCACGAGACCGAGGGGTGGATCTAACCATGGACAGTATCTCCCAGGTGATCCATGACTGTGAGACTGCGCTGCAATCAAGCAAGGCCAAGCGAGTGAAACCCCTATGGTATGGTGGGCGTGGTCCAAATACAAGTATGGGGAGGCCTGGCAGATTGATTACATCACACTGCCTCAAACACGGCCAAGGCAAGCGCTATGTGCTCACAATGGTAGAAGCCACCACTGGATGGCTGGAGACCTACCCTGTGCCTCATGCTACTGCCCGGAACACCATCCTGGGCCTTGAAAAGCAAGTCCTGTGGAGGCATGGTACCCCCGAGAGAATTGAATCTGACAATGGGACTCATTTCAAGAACAGCCTTATTAAACACCTGGGCTAGAGAACCTGGCATTGAAATGGGTGTACCATATCCCTTACCATGCAACCAGCAGCTGGGAAGGTTGAGCGGTGTAATGGATTGCTTAAAACCACCTTGAAAGGCACCTGGGCGGGGGGACATTCAAAAACTGGAGAGATTGCATTTAGCAAAAGCCACCTGGTTAGTGAACACCCTGAGGCTCCACCCAACCGAGCCAGGCCCTGCCCAATCTGAACCCCTACAAACAACAGATGGGATAAGGTTCCAGTGGTACACATGAGAGGTATATGCTTGGAAAATCTGTTTGGGTTAATTCTGCCTCGAGCAAAGACAAACCCATCCGTGGGGTTGTCTTCGCTCAGGACCAGGTTGCACCTGGTGGGTGATGCAAAAGGATGAGAGACCTGATGCATACCTCAAGGGGACTTGTTTTAGGGTGAACTACCCATGGCACTGTACTTGTATCAGTATCTGCATGTATATATATGTATATAATTAGGGTGATGCATGTGTGTATATGGTTAAAAGGGTTAAGTTTGATGTAACATGTTAGTATGGGAAAAAAATCGGGGTGGATAATGTTGGGGGTTTAGGAGTTCTCCTGTTTTTCCTCTTAAAGAATTTTCCCATATATGTTTGCCAAGGGGACAAATTACTGGGTGCTTAATAAAGAACAAAAGAGCCGGCCACAGAGGCAGGGGTCCAACTAGCTACTTGTTTTCACCTAGGGGGGTTGGGGCGGGGGGTTTGCTGGTGCCTCAGTGTTGGGAAGGAGTTGGTCAGAGCTGAGAGTTCCTGCTTTTCGGCTGTTTTTCCTTCTACCTGAGAAACCCGGATTCCCAAGCCCACCTTCCTGCATTGCTGGGAGCCGGGCGCAGCCACTTGCTCTCCGCCGCTTGGACTCTTCACTCACTTAAACCCTACACACCCTTGCCGGCTGAGACCTCCCGGAAGCTCCCACTGCAGCTCCGGACTTTGATACATCTCGTCTGCCACCCGGGATCTGTTGCTCGTCTCTGCTGTTCCAGCCTGCTGCTCCCGAAGGGTCCGGCCGGACACTGGATCAGCTCGCCCAGAGGGTTTGTTGAAGCTTTTGTCCATCCCTTTCCCGGACCCTGAGCCGCCCCTGCCAGCTGTGACTGGAACTGGCACCGAAGCGGGGGAAGGGGTGCCTGAAGCCGAGAGAGGCTGGCACTGGGTTTGTGACTCTGTTTGCTGTTACTGCATAGTTATTGTTGTTTGTTTGCCTTGTCATACATATTATATATATTAGTAAAGACCTGTTATTCCTACCCCTCATATCTTTGCCTGAAAGCCCCTTAATTTCAAAATCTATAATAATTCGGAGGGAAGGGGGTTGCATTTTTCCATTTCAGGGGAAGCTCCTGCCTTCCTTGACAGACACCTGTCTTTCAAACCAAGACAGAGTATCACACTCAAAGTAGAGCTACATCAGTAAGGCAAAGACAATATCCTCTGAAATTAAAGCTCACAAAGCATTAGTACCTGTGATTGAAAAGTTTCTCAAATTTGGGTAGTTAGTAGAATGTGAATCCAGGTACAACACACCAATCTTGCCAGTAAAAAAAGCTGATAGTAAAAGCTACAGGTTAGTGCAGGATTTGAGGGAGATAAACAAGATAACAGAGAACATACACCCAGTGGTAGCAAATCCCTACACACTCCTGACAACACTAACAAATTAATTAGGGTGGTTCACTGTTTTAATCTCAAGGATGCCTTTTTCTGCATTCCTGTGCACAAAATAGCCAAGAACTC
>JACSVZ010000393.1:0-20509 GCA_014706295.1 Lycocorax pyrrhopterus obiensis | reverse complement strand
AAGCTGGGCTCTGCAAGAAGCTGCTGCCGCAGCAGGAGACGCACCATCGGGAAGGGGTCAGGGTTCGGGGTCCCCTTTCCCAGTGAGGTCGGGTTTTGGAAAGGTCCCAGTTCAACAGCTGCTCTTGTGAGTGGAAGCTCACCCACAGTAAGTAGAAGCTATGCAGGACAAGAACTCCACAGTGGCAGCGAATCCTCTGGGCAGCAACAGTTCGGCACCAAACCGCACTTCTCCACTCCGATCCTGAGAGGAGAGACAGAGGAGCCGAGCCCAGCCCTCACACCCCAGCCAAATCTCACGGTATTTCTGCCCTTCCAAGAGAAAACCCCCCAGCTAAGAGAGTAGCCACCTGCACCCTTTCCCCTCCTTGGCCACTTCTTTTGTCTCTTAAGTACCGGTCGTTATCATCTCTTAGGCAACAAATGGGACAAAATTCCCTGAGAGAATGGAAAAAAAAAAAAAGGAAAAATCCCAACCTCCAACACTTATTGTCCTTTTACTGTTCACATCCCCAAGGCATTGCCTTCTCTAAGGCCCTGTCTTAATCAAGTTTAGCCAGACCACCCTAATATATCCTCCATGACCTCTTTATAGCTGGTCCTGGGTTTCCAACACACACAAAGAACACCCAACGGGCTCTGCCCATTTGCATCCCTTTGCATGCAGGAGTTCCAATTCTTTGCTGCTTGTATTACAAAGTGATAAAAAAAAATGGAGACAAGATCCTTTTTCTCACAACAACATCTTATTGCTCAGAAGGCTTTTTCCATTAAAACTTCCCCCTCAAAGTTACTGGATCCAGATATTGACAGAACTTGCTAGCTCCAAAACATCTTGTTCCTAAATTCTCTAAAACACCAAGCCCCTTCTACTTCTACATGGAAGAATCTGCCTTTTAAGTCCTGATGCTAGACCTTGGCCAGCTGCTAGGGGCCCAACCAGCTGCTCTCTCACCACCCTTCCTCAAGAGGACAGGAGAACAAAACAGGATGAAGAAGTTCCTCCAGGACATAGCCACCTGCCAGATCCAAGGGCAGCAGGGAAGTACCTGCCCAGACAGCATTTTGCCCTTTCTTAAACATGATTACACAGGGGTGCCACCAGCTTTGCTGAGTTGCTCAGCTTTGGCTCTTGGGGAGTCCGGTGCCTAGCTGTCGGAAATTAGCTGTATCAAGTGCACGGTAGACCCTGGCCTCCTCTCACAGAGGTCACCCCTGCAGGCCACACCTGGAGTGCTGTGTACAGTTCTGCTCCCTAGAATTCAAAAAAAAGAGATGGACAGACTGGAGAGGGTCCCAAGGAGGGCCACGAAGATGATCAAAGGCTAGAGAACCTGCTATATGAGGAAAGCCTGAAGGAGTTGGGTCTTTTCTCCCTTGGAAAAGGCTCAGGAGGAACATCATCACAGTATTTTGACTCTCAAAAGGAAGCTACAAAGATGACGGAAGCTCTCTTTTCACAAGGAGCCACATGGAGATTTAATGGGAGGGTCATTCTTTATTCCTTTTTATCCTTACCCTTTGCTCCCTCCCCCCTCCAGCCTCAACATGGATAATTTTTGAGTTGATCTTGGTTTTAGAGTGATTTCAGCTTTCTTTTTCTCTCTGTGCTTTCACTATTTAGTAGAAGTAGATAAAACCTTGCCAAAAAACTTTGTTGTGCTTTCACGTTTATAGGAAACCTGCGTTTGCCAATACCTTTGACGGCAATTCTTTAAGCAACCTAAAAGACCCATTTGCACTAATTGGCACATTCAGCAGAATGGCAAGCTATAGCAGTGACTAATTACACAAGCATGGAATAAGCCCAAGTCCTAAGTTCTCAGACAAATGGGCTTGGCATGATCATAAAGCCGTGGAGGAACAGCTAAAAGCAGCTAGGGGATGAATGAAGGCTAGCAATGAGACAGGAATCAGTTGCAAAATGTTAGGCACCTGCATAGGCTCAGGGGGAACCTCCTCACAGTATTCCAGTAATTCAAGGGAGGGTACAAAGAGGACAGAGGCTCTCTCTTCACAAGGAGTCACGTGGAAAACACAAGGGATGACAGGCACAAGTTGCACCACTCCCCACTGCTGGAGGTTTTCAAGATGCAATTGGACAGGGTGCTAGGTACTCATCTAGGCTCCCTTTCCCACAAAGGGCTGGACCAGATGATCTTTCGAGGTCCCTTCACCACCTGGGCTGCTCTAAGATCCTACGAATTCTCCAGCAGATCAGAGTTTCATAACCCTTGGCTCTCTCTGCTTTGGAGCTAAGCATCCACAACCTTGCCTGCAAGACAAGACATAAAATTCCACCAGGCACCGCAGACTTCTAAAACCTACAGCAATCACTCAGCTTCTCAAAACTTCCCCTGGCCCTCCAAAGTTGGAATGCCTTCTAGATACCTTAGGGAGTTTACAGAGACAGAACAATAGATGTTACCTACCTCAATCATTCAGTAAGCAAACATTGCACCAGTGCAATTTCCATCTACTTCAGGTAAATAATTTTCACCTCCTCCTTGGGATGATTAAAAGGTACAGTTCTCAGGCTACTTACACACCCACGTCACCAAATTTCACTCGATGGATTGGGGCTATCAAAGAGATGAAGACACCTTTCAATGGATGCCTCATGCCTGAGTAACAGGATTCAAGGGCAATGAAGGACACCTGGGTTTCCCACACCCATTTCCCTTTTTTAATAGCTGTTAAAGCAAGATGAAGTTTTCTGTCTAACTGCAATGTAGTTTTTTTCAGGTCTGGCTTGGGATAGAGGCAACTTTCCCTATAGCAGCCCTCAAACTACTCTGCTTTGCAGTAGCATATAGAAGGGTGTTGATAACACACCAATGTTTCAACTACTACAGAGAACTGCTCCCACAGCGTGAAGGCTGATGCTCAAACCTCTTGCCAACCATCCAGTATGCTGTGGGTGGGCAAGAGGTTGGGAAGGGACAGAGCCAGGACAGCTGACCCAAATTGACAAAAGAGAGATTCCACTGGGCTATGGAAGAACCACAGCTGCCAGTGAGACCGATTGTTTTCTCCTACCATATCCCTCCTCACCAGAAAATGGATATCAATGGGGCCTTATCACAAAGCCATTGAAAAAGCGCTCCAGCAGGAGGTGGATGCTCCCAACACATTGCACCATGCCGAAACCACCCTTGGAAAGCATGCCTGTAGCCTCACATACAATATATTGTGCAGTTTTAGCAGCAGCCTGCACGGGCTTTCTGTATGTAGGAGGACCACTGCCAAAGAGCTGAGACTTTGCTTCCTACAAGACGCGAGAGACTGCTAAGCACTTCCAGCATCACGCTTCAAATGAACAGGAAATCACTATCTATCTATGGAATCCTGTTATCAGGCTGAAACATTCCACATACTTGCAGTCCAGGGAGACGCCGTTTGAACTTGCAGAACTACTTCCCCTCAGTAAGACGCGCAAGACGGAGATGATATCCCCATGACAAATCTTTATTGTGCAACTGCTGCTCAAAGCTTTTATTACCTTCCACAGACACACGGCACAAAAAATTACACACCGAAAGCTGCTAGATTGATGGGCAACAGATGAAATCCATTCAGTGGCGATTTGTACACGTGCAGCAACTCTTGTGGTGCCAAAATCTTAGCCAGGCGTCCAGCCCAACTGAAGGCCACCCAGAATAGGTAGATGTATACGATAGACAGACTGCCCACCCTCGGGCCCTTCATCCACAACCATCCGGAATCCATTGGTCAGGCCCAGGTGAGCAACACACATCTCGCCAACAATCATTACATGCCCAAGAAGCTGGAGAAGGAAGTACAAACCCATAAATAAGTAAAATTAAAAAAAAGTAACACACAAAGAGGGGAGAGGGCAGGAAGGGAAGGAATGAGAGCAGAGAACCACCCAGAGAAAGCAGCTAGCCAATTCCTAGCAATTCAACTAGTAACAGATGCTTTCCAAACAAAGCTACAAAGACCAATTATGCACACTACAGGGGCAAAAGAGAGCTAGGCAATTTTTTTCAAGCTTTGTCTCTGTGTTAAAGCCCCCATTGTGTATTCAGGCAACATAAGCAATCCTGGTGGAAAATAAACTTTAGGCTGCCTTTTGCATGGGTTTACAAAGTCTTTGAACTTGAATTTCATAGCTAAAAGCAAAGCACCCAGCACCTCTCAACCACCTTTGCCCTTCCTTGCCCCAGACCTGCCAAAAACCCCAAGCCATCTTCCCTATGACTACTCTTACACTAAACCATGACAATAGGCACCTGACCGCGCTCCAAAACTACACTGCATTTTGCACCAGAAGTACATACCCAGGGATGAGCACTGCTTTTTATCACTGCTTTTAGTCAAAAAGCTCAACTCCATTACAAGCTAGAGGCAAAAGATTATAGTGCCAGAAAACCCAAAGTAGCCTACTGTGCCCTATCAAGAAGGAAAGGGGGATGGGAAAGAGTCTAGTAAATGAGGAACTAATCACAAGTACAGTTTAGCATACAGAAAGCTCACACAGTACTTACAGATTCACCAGAACCTTCTGCTTCAGACAACCCAATGATTGGCTCCTTAGGCATGACTAGGAAAAGTGTCCCAGATTGGGGCGAAAGATCACGGAATGCACGGCACTGGAGGAAGAGCAAACAGTTAAAACATAACCGGCTTCAGAGAAAGGTAATAGCTTATGCAAATCCATCTGCCCCACTGAACTCCTACAGAAGCAGATTACCAAATACCCAAAACACAAGCCCGAACATTGATTTTTCTTGCATGACAGTAATGCTTTCTATACCCAAAATACAACATATTTCCAGAGCCCCCTCCAGAATTGGTATTCGTCGTGCAAGACGATGGGAGCAAGGAGATGGGCCACTACTTGCAATTAACAACCTTCGGTACGTTTTAGTTCGGGCTGATTGTTTCCTCAGCAGTTTTTCGATTGGATGTGGTCCACGCAGAGGCAGGAGACAAATGGCTTGACTGAATCAGCAAAGAGTTTAGTGAAGTGGAAGAGCAGTGGCCAATCATTTCCCACAGGACAGGGAGCTCAAGCATTGAACAAACGTATAATCACAGGAAGCCTGCAAGTGCATAGGACGAGTCTGTCTTCTACATTGCACGCAAACACTACCTTCCAAAGCAGAAGGCATCCCTAACTGTTAACCTTCAGCATTTTAAGAACTAAATCATACGGGATATTACCTTAAAGTTAACATCGCATAGGCAACGGCTGCATTGTTTCCCCCCCCCGGTCTAAGCAGCTCACTCTCGTTCCCAGCACCAGCACCCGTGACCCTCGCAAGCATGCTGTTATCACGGTCTTACTTCCCCACAGAAAGAAGATCAGGGAAGCTTTTGCAGCCTGCAGGATGACCCCTTTATAATTTTTTTTTAAAGCAAAACTAGAGAAAGCCGTAATTCCTTGCCCTAATAATCCAGTTTAGGGGTTGAGAACCAAAGCCTAGCACAGCGAAGTTGTGAAACCTCTTCGACGCTATTACGAGACACATTGAGACCAAGTTACCGTCGGAGGCCCTTCTCTACGCGCGCACACGACACGGTGGGGGTGGCATCCGAGGCGAGTCCGGACAATACCAGCAAGCCAGTACGCGCCGCGGCAGCCGGAGGGGTGGGGGTGCGGCACCGAACAAGCTTAGGGGATGGTGCAGTAGAGAGCGCCACAACCCGAAGAGGCCCCGTCCGTCCCTCGTCCCTCCACCCACCCGCAGCAGCAGCGCCGCCACCCGCCCTACCGCGCGCCCGGGCACCGCACACCGGGTGTCCTCGGCTCAGATGCCCGCGAGCGCGGGAGGAGGGGGAGAGGGAGGGGGGGACGGAAAGAGGAATCGCGTACACAGCAAAGCCGCGGCTACCTCCTCGTCCTCGTCGCTGACGATACCAGGAAAACACCTTACCGATGATCTTTCCGAAGACAGTAGTGGCGCCAGCAGAGCGAGAGGCCAGCACCCCAATACTCTCGTCAGCCAAGGACAACGCCCGTGTCCGCCCCGACACTTCCTCCACTAAGCCAGGCCCTCCGCGACGCCCATTGGGCCGACGGATCGTCGCCCGCGTCTCGATTTGCTGTCTCGCCTGTCGTTTTCGCTTTTCCCCGCCCCCTTGGCGGGTCCGCGCTCGTCGACCTGGTGCCCGCGGGCCGCGGAGGGATCTGCCCCGTGTAGTGCTGCGACCTTGAGGGCGGGATACGAGGTCGCAGAAGAGGCTGTAGTGAAGCAGAGGGAGGAGGGAGTCTTTTCCGCGTATCAGTAGTAGCTACGAGTACTATTTCTTGTTATTTGTTACCGCATCGAGTCCACCCCAAAGGTGCCTGTGCCTTTTGGGTGCTGCTCCCTCCAGTCAAATGACTCCTTTGGCCAGGGCAGGGCAGGCCTGGCCTTAACTTCTCAGGACATTTTGAAAAACCAACAGAAGTTGCTCTACATTGTTCCCTGAAAGCCCCACTTCCATTGTAGACATTTCTAAGCTGCACGTCTCCTGGAAGAAAATAAAATACAAAGCGTGCCTTCGGCACTGCTGGCTTGAGGGCTCAAGATAGTAGGATTTGTGTTAAGCTGGATAGGAGGCTTTTAGAAAAAGAGGCAGTGCCCTCAAAGCTGCCCAAGGGTGGTCTGTGGTGCCCTACACCCCTGGGGACAGTGAGCACTTTGAATGGTCCACACAACTGTCTTGTAACATATATAAACCTTGCTTTCCTCTATTTTGGGCTAAGGATATCCTTGGTCGCCTTTGCGGCAAGGGCACATTGTCCTATTTTGCAAAGCTGCTTTCCAGCCGATGGGTCTCCAGCATGTGCTGGTGCATGGGGTTGTTCCTCCCCAGGTGCAGGATTTGTGTATCCACAGGTTCCTCGGGTGGTCTCAAAACGGATCGTTTCCTATGATGGGAGGGACTTTGTTCCCCAAGTTCCTGCCTTGAGGTTCAGTGTCTCAAGAGGTTTGGTAACCACGCCAGTGAAAACAGAGGAAAACGAATCACCGAGTACCACAGCCTTCTCCACGTTGCTGGCCACTAGACATCCTGGCTTATTTATCAGCGAGGGGGAGGGGGGCATGAGGGTGGCGTACGCTTTCTTAAGTCTTATTTTCTGACCACCGCACCTGTGGAAGCCCATCTTATGATTCTCCATATCCCTTGCCAAATTCAGCTCCAGCTTTGCCTTAGCTTTTCTGATCCCATCCCCACAGACCGGGGCAGCATCTTTAGATTCTTCCAGAATGCATGTCCCTGCTTCCATTACCTATGCATTTCCACTTTGCGCTTCACCTCGACCAGAAAAATGGCCTTTACTCAGCCATGCTCATCTCCTGCCTCGCTTGCCTGATTTCTTACATCGACCTCTCCTCTTGATCCGGCAGCCTATAGTAGACGGCAACCACGAAATTTGCTTTGTTAACTTGGGTGGGATGATGACCATGGAGCCAGGCAAGGGCTAAGGTGTACTTTCTATGGCCTACACCATGTTTCCTCCATGTTATCTTTATGGATGGAGATCCGCATAGATGACGTCTAGAGAGGACGAGTTGGCCGAAGGAGGAATTCATGGGCAGCTAGGATGGTCCTCTTTTGTCTCTGACAAACAGCACAGAACGGAACAAAGTCATATGACCGGAACTTTCAAGGACACCGCAGCCAAAAAATGCTACCACATATATGAGTATATTACTCAGGTCTCTGCTTATATCATGCTATATGCAAGGAGGAGAAGACTGGGCTGTATATAAGGGGGGTAGAAATTTCACCTAGTTAGGAGGACTTCCCAAAGGACCTCAGAGACAGTTGCTGGTCTGCTCTCTTCTCCCTCCTCCCAAGCAGGGACACCTTCTTGGGAAGCTTCTGCATACGATTCTTATTATTAGCAGTACCCGGGTTAGCACAATGTTATTAGAGCTCTATCACAGCTAGTGCATTTCTCAATGGCAGTTCCAAAACTGTATTTCTGTAGCTTCAAAAAACCGCACTATCTGTGAATCTGTGCTCACAAAGGTTCTTAGAGAACGCAACAAGACTTATTGGTTGTAATCGGAAATTAAGCTGAACTGCACCCAGTCCCTCTGATCTCCGAGGACCAGCTGGAATGCAAGGGGCTTTATTTTCTGCCAAATTTCTTACTCTTAACACAACAGCTTGGCCTCTAATTTTCATCCATAAGCTCTCAACGTGTTCATCGCTGTCTTTCAAAGAGCTTTGTGCAGTCAATCCCTCTTATTTTCAGTTTACATAGAGGGCAATCTCTGCCTCTCCTTCCTTCTGACCGGTTTATAGCCATTGATTGCAGAGCTCTATTCAACTGAGTCTTCCCACCACATTTCTGCTATAGTGATTACATTGTTAGCTTTCTGGCTGCACAGTGGCTTCCAGCTCCTCCTCTTTGTTACGCATACTGCATGCATTGGTACAGAGGTACTTCTGTTGGGCTGTCGACTGCATCACTTTTTTGGAGGATCAAGCCCCAATTCCTTTGCAGCATTTCTCAGGTATTCCCCTCTCAGTTCCAGATGCCTCAGAAGCCCCTGGCTCTTCTCTGTTGCTCAAAACTCCATCATGTTTCCTTGCTGAGTCTCATTTAAAGCCCTTCTTCTAAGTCTGGCCAGTTTGCTGGTGAAGACCCTCTTGCCCCGCTTGGTCGCATGAATCCCATCAGCTCCAAACAGACCTGGCTTCTTAAAGGTAGATCCATGATCATAGAAGCCAAAACTTTGCGTATGGCACCAGCTATGCAGCCCGGCACTCAGCTGTTCAGTTCGTCTCTTCCTTCCTGGACCCCTTCCTTAGACTGGAGACTGATAGAAGAGACCGTCACCTGTGCTCCTGATCCTTTTAACGTCACTCCTACAGACATAATAGTCTCCTGGGAGGGTTCTAAGTTGCCTCATCAGATGCTACACAGAAGAGTAGGAGCAGATGATAATCTGTACTGTTCACCACTTGGCAGCCTCTCAGTGACGCCACAAATGCAAGCTCCTCGTAGGCAGCAGACCTCTAGAGAACTCGTCTGGGTGGCAAATGGGGTCCTCGGTGCTTCTCACTAGGGAATCTCCAATTACTAATACCTTTTTGTGCTTTTCTGGTGGCATTGGTTCTAAGGCCGGCAGGTGGTTAGGTCAGCTTTGCATAGTTGGCCTGTCCTGGTTCCTGTCCATTACTCATGTGCTCTTCAGTATCCAACCCAGGGGCATTCTGTCTGTTATGTAGGGGAACTTCAGGAGATGGGGGAGGGTTCTTCCTTCTACCCTGAGCACAGAAAAGCATCTAGTCTCCTTCATCTTGGGATTTACTTGTGTCAGTCAGCTCAAGGTTGGATACCTTTGCCTCGCTTAGTGAGATGGAGCCCCTCTCTCCCAAGCAGATGCTGATCCACAAACAAGGTTCCCTACTCATAGAACCCAAAACCCTGCTGCAAGCACCAGCTCCGCAGCCAATTATTGATCTGAATTATCAGTGCCTCCCTCCTCCCGCCATTTCCCCCCAGCGTCAGGACTGAGGACAATAACCCCTGGGCCAACATGCCCTTGACTACTGCCCTCAGTGCGCTGGGGGCGTTGCTAGGAGAAACCTGGTGTAATGGATTTGCTCCTCCTGTTTGAACTATCTGAACTTTGGTCCTGACAGATGATCAACAAGTAGGAGTACCTAAAGGTAATCCTACTGCATGATGCTATTGACGAGAAACCAGCACCAAAGCCAACAAACCGGTTTGGCTGGAGGCTGGGCTAATAAGTGGCCAAAACTGCATGAACACAGCAGAAAATCTGACTACAAGTCAACCACTTGACAATATCAATATGTGCAGCCATCAGGGCCTGTTGAGCTCTCCCTCCATAGCAGCTGGCTGCACAGCAGTGATCTCCCCTCAAGTAGGGATGCCTCTCAAGGTTACCCCTCGAGGCTGAGAGATCCCTTACCTGACACCAGACATCGATGGGGTGGGGTGCTAAGTGACATTCTTTTCACAAGCATAGTAAGCTTACGCAATAATCTTTGTATCCCATACTGACATTAAGTGTAGTAAATAGCTGACTATTTACCGCAAACTCATATGTACTTATTAAAAATTTTACGTACATAAATTTACCGACTAGAACTCAATAAACTAACTGCTAGATCAGATCTCTCCGAGTGTTCTCTGACTCTTCTCCTGACCCACCTGGACGGCATCAAAAGAATTTGTGGTGGGTTAACCTTGGCTGGATGCCAGGTACCCACAGAGCCGCTCTATCACTCCCCCTTCTCGCTGGACAGGAGAGAGAAAAGAGAAAATAAGATGGAAAACAACTTGGAAGTGGAGAAAAGGCAGTTTACTAAAGCAAAAGCGAAAGTTTGCGCACAAACAAGTAAAGAGGAAAAAGAAAATAATTCTATCCTCTAGTTCCTATAAGCAAGCACTGTCCAGCCACTTTCTGGGAAGCAGGACTTCAGCACGCATAGGGGTTGCTCTGAAAAGCAAACGTTGTAAATAACGAATGTGCCTCGTTCCCCCTCCTTAACTTAGCTTTTATATCTGAGCTGAAGTCATATGGTACAGAACATCCCTCTGGCCAGTTTGGGTCAGCTGGCCTAGTTGTGTCCCCTCTCAGGATCTTGCCCACCCACAGCCTACTGATGGGGGCAGAATGTTGGAGACACCACTGATGCTGTGCCAACACTGCTCAGCAGCAGCCAAAACAGAGGTTTTATCAACGCTTTCTAGCTACCCGTGCTGCTGTGGGGAAAATGAACTCCATCTCAGTAACACCCAATACAATCTCCACCCCTTAGTCCATACCATTTGTATCATAGTCAGATCCCACAGAATTATATATAGATCTATATCAATCTTCTAATTATTCCATTATATTTATTTGTCATTACTGAAATCCCTTCTTACCAATGCTTACAACTTAAACTCCATGCTTAAACCATCTTTATACCCAACACATAGATGCATGCATTTTCATTAACTACTGTCCCCTGTCCTTTCAAAGACAGATATTTATTTCCCATTTCATGGGCTTCCTCCACCCCTCCAGATGTTTAAAAACAAGCCATGACTTGGGCTCCATTCCATCAAGATGGATGCTCAGGACAAGAGAAGCAGCAACACTCGATCGTTCGGCACCGACACCAGCCCTGCCTGGGTCATCGTCACACTCTCCTTGCTCCTCGCAAAATTCACTCCTCGTCGGTTCATGTCAGTCCTGCTACTTTACTTCCTGCAACAGACAATTTACACACAGATTATTTTTCACCCAAGGTTAAATTTCCTTGAGGCACACACCTGGTATCCCCATGCTTCCACGTTACCCACCAAGTATACCCTGGTCCTTGGGCAAAGGCAATCCCATTAATAGGTTTGCCTTTTCCCATGGGAGGAGAAATCCACAACAACTTCCCCAGCCACTTCCCTGTGTGTAGTATGGGGACCTTATCTCCTCCCACAGTTTGAAGTGGGTTTTTTTGGGCAGGACCAGTGTGGTTAGCAGATCCTCTGGTGTTAACCCAACAAGTGGCTTCTGCTAAATTTGCGTCCCAATGCTTCCATGCCGCATTGCCTAACCCTCTTGACATAGTCTTCAGCAGTCCACCATACCTCTCAATCTTTCCAGAGGCTTGTGGGTGATAGGGGATGTGATATATCCACTCAGTGCATGTTTCTTTGCCTAAGAGTTTATGAGGTTATTTCATAAATGAGTCCCATTGTCTGATTCCATTCTTTCTGGGGTACCATGTTGCCACAAAATGTGTCTCTCAAGGCCTAAGATAGTGTTTTGAGGAGTGGCATGGTTTACAGAGTATGTTTCCAGCCAACCAGTAGTTGGCTCTACCATGATGAGTATGTAGCTCTTGCCTTGGTGTGTTCATATAGTCAATATAGTCCAATATAGTCAATTTGCCAGGCCTCACCATATTTAAAACCCAGTTTGGCCATCTATTCCAAGGAGATTTTACTCGCGTGGCTCCCTTGATTGCAGCACGTTTCACATTCATGGGTGACCTGTGTGATAGTCTCCATGATCAAATCCACCCCTCGATCACAACCTCACCTGTAGGTTGCATCTTTTCCTAGATGTCCTGATGTTTCATGGGCCCATCAGGCAGTAAATAGTTCACACTTCTGCTCCCAGTCTAAGTCTACCTGAGCTATTTCAATTTTGGCAGCCTTATAAAGCTGTTCATTGTTTTGATGTTCCTCAGTGACATGGCTTTTGGGCATGTAAGCATCTACGTGATGTTCCTTCAGAGCCATGTTTTCTATCCGTGCAGTGATGTCCTGCCACAATGCAGCAGCCCAGATGGGTTTACTCCGCTGTTGCCAATTGGTCTTCTTCCATTGCTGTAGCAACCTTCATAGGGCATTAGCCACAATCCAGGAGTCAGTATAGAGACAGTACAGGCCGCTTTTCGCCTTCAGCAATCTTTGAGGGCTAGTTGGATGGCTTTCAGTTCTGCAAATTGGTTTGACTTGCCTTCTCCTTCAGTGGCGTCACAACTCGTGTGGGACTCCACACAGCAGCTTTCCACCTCTCATGGTTTCCTACCACAAGACAGGATCCATCAGTAAAGAGAGCATGGCCTTCTAATAACTCATTATATGGTGGTGCTTCTCGAGCACGAGTCACCCTCCAAAGCAATGCTCCAAAACCTCTGCCTTCTTTCATGGATTCTTGAGCCATTGGTTTTCCCCAGTTGAGCTCGTTGTGTGATCAGTGCTACCCACCCACTTGCTCCATGTAGCACTGCTTGCACGATGTGTCGAACGGATGCTTCCTTTGAACATCTAGTGTAGCACAGGAAGTCGCAGTGCCAAGAGGAGAGATACTTCTTTCCCAACAACTTCTGAGGATGTTCGAACCCCGTCATATGCTGTTAATGTTTCTTTTTCAGTTGGAGTGGGCCTTCTGATGCTTGATAACCCCGTCTCCAAAACCCTAATGGTCCACCTCAGGTTTCTCTTGATGTTCTTTGCCAGAAGCTCCAAGTGAGACCATGCTACCCAGCTGCAGCGTAGGCTATATTTTGCAGGGCCGGTCCAGCCTGAACAGGCGCAAGAGCTACTGCACAAGCTGTTTCCTGTTTGATCTGCTCAAAGGCCTGTTGTTCCTCAAGGCCCCATTCAAAATGGTTCTTCTTCTGGGTCACTCGATAGAGGAGCCACCCAAGCTGACTATAACCTGGAATGTGCATTCTCCAGAACCCCAAAAGGCCTGCGAAAGCCTGTGTTTCCTTCCTCTTAGCTGGTGAAGACACAGTTGCTATCTGGTTAACCCCATCCATAGGCACATGACAGCGGCCATCCTGCCATTTGACGCCCAAGAACTGGATGTCCTGTGCAGGTCCCTTGACCTTGCTTTTCTTTACAGCAAACCCAGCTTTCAGAACATTATGAACTATTCTTTTTCCCTTCTCAAACACTTCTTCTGCCTCATTGCCCCACACAACGATGTCATCAATGTATTGTAGATGTTCAGGGGCATCACCCATTTCCAGTACACTTTGGATCAGTCCGTGACAGATGGTAGGGCTGTGTTTCCACCCCCAGGGCAGTCGATTCCAGGTGTATTGGATACCCATCCACATGAAAGCAAACTGTGGTCTACACTCTGCTGCCAAAGGAATTGAGAAAAATGCATTGACAATGCCAAGTGCAGCATACCACCTGGCTGCCTTTGACTCCAGTTCATATTGGAGCTCTAATATGTCCTGTACAGCAGCACTCAGTGGGGGCATTACTTCCTTCAGACCACGATGGTCTACTGTTTTCCCTCCACCCTTCATCAGACTTTTGCACTGGCCATATGGGACTAATTAAAGGCGAGTGAGTCTTGCTGATCGCTCCTTGGCTCTTGTTATCTGCCTTTTCTTTGTCACTTCTGGGGGCAATTACTGTAGTTGTTGATGTTTGGGTCCCTATCTCAGCCACAATCCTCTGGCAGTACTGAACTGTGGCTCGATAGGCACAGGCCAGGGCCCAGTACAGGACGAGAAGATGCTGGGTTTCACTGGGGCAGGCAAGGCAGCCTTCTATCAGGTGATGCATCAGTTTGCCAGGGTTCATTGCCTGTTCAGGTGTAAAGTCCCAGGCAATGGGAGATGATAACCACTCTAGGTACCTGCCTAAATCCTTCCACACACACTGCCACCCAGGGACCAGTCGCTTCAGGGCACATTTCAGTATCTCCTCACCTACAGTTTGTTTTGACTTACAGTAGGATGACACCAGGATTCCACAAACCCCATAGTGTGCCAACAGTATTAGTTAATAGTATTAATAGTATCCAACAGCTTCAGATAAGGATGAACAAGGAACACGGGAGCCTGCATTCTAAAACAATCCACATCAATCCCATGTGGGGAGAGGGATTCCCTCATTGTCCCCAGAAAATAGCTCCCCTAGCACAACAAAGCCATTAATGTCACAGCAAAGCACAGAGCCATTGTTTATATTAACACGTTCCCAAACTCACCAAAACAAAGAGATAAGCAGCATACCTAACAAACTCCATGTCCCACACAGGAGCTTGCTACTCAACAACTACTATTACTGTACCATGCAAGATATATAACTGCCATTATCTCAGCCCACGTTGGCAACCAAAATTGACTTGTGTGGGTTTATCTTGGCTAGATGCCAGGTGTTCATCAAACAGCTCTATCACTCCCCCTTCCCGTCTGGATAGGAGAGATGAAAAAGAACTTGCAGATTGAGATAAGGCAGCTTACTAAAGCAAAAGCGAAAGTGTGCTCATGAATAAGCAGAGGGAAAAAAAAAAAATTATTGTCTAGTTTCGATCAGCAAGCACTGCCTAGCCACTTCCCAGGAAGCAGGGCTCCAGCACATATAGCAATTTCTCTGGAAGGCAAACACTGTAAATACGAAATGCCCCCCCTTCCTCCTCCTTTACTTAGCTTTTAGTTCTGAGCTGACGTCATACGGTATGGAATATTCCTCTGGCCAATTTGGATCAGCTGTCTTGGTTGTGTCTCCTCCCAGGATCTTGCGCACCCCCAGCCCACTGATGCTGGGGCAGAATGTTGGAGGCACAGCTCTTATGCTGTTGCCAGCACTGAACAACAGTAGCCAAACACTAGTGTCTTATATTCCTGGTTACAGGAGTAGGGTGCCAGTTAAAATGATGTGGGTGTAAACCAAACTGTGTACTCCTCTGTGGGTCAGTTCTGATCACCTGTTAATGATGGAGCACTTCCAGTAGCTGCCCAATGCACAACTGACACCTCAGGCTACAAGATGGATGTTAAATGAGATAAGGAAGAACAGGCAAACCCTGCAAGGCAGGATAGTGTTTCTTTTTCTTCACAAATGACTCAGCTGTGACAGCTCCACTCCAGGAAGTATCAGCACAGTCACACCCAGCCTGAGGGGTCATCTCTGCTACTGGGCCAGTAGTATGGACTCAATGGCATTAGAAGAATAGGCAGCTGTAGTGACTTAAACCATCAAGGACTCCCAAAATATCCCAGGACTCACAGTATTACATCATTCCATTGTGAAACTCCCTACCCTGGGGGAGGTACTGAGCATTCCCCACCTGAATTTTGGCATATATAATCTTTGGGTTTGGGGACTTGGGACACCACCACTCGACAGTTCCGGAGGAAGACCAGAACATGATGGCCTGAGGCATCATGGGCCCATCGAGCTAGGAACAACTCTCCCTTGTGTCGCCAGTCCAAATCTATCTGTGACACCTCTATCTTTGCAGCCTGATCTACCTGTTCGTTGTTTTGGTGCTCCGCATTAGCCCAAGTCTTGGGGACGTGGGCACCCACATGACTGACTTTCATAGGTAGCTTCTCTACACAAGTGGCAATGTCTTGCCATTCTTCAGCAGCCCAGATTGGTCTTCCTCTATGCTGCCAGTTAGCCTTTTTCCACCTTTCCAGCCAACCCCACAGAGCATTGGCTACCATTCACGAATCATTGTAAAGGTAGAGCCTTGGCCATTTCTCTCTTTCAGCAACGTCCAGGGCCAACTGGACGGCTTTGAGTTCAGCAAGTTGGCTCGATCCACCTTCTCCTTCGGTAGCTTCTGCCACCTGTCATGTGAGGCTTCATACGGCTGCTTTCCATTTTCGGCTTGCCCCTGCAATGCGACAGGAACTGTCAGTGAAAAGAGCGTAGCGCATTTCTTCTGTTGGCAGTTGGTTGTACAGTGCAGTTTCCTCAGGATGGGTCACCTGCTCCTACTCCTCTTCATCAGTCAGACCAAAATTTTCACCTTTGGGCCAGTTTGTAATTACTTCCAAGATCCCAGGGCGATTCGGGTTTCCAATACAGGCACACTGTGTGATGAGGGCAATCCATTTACTCCATGTGGCGTCGGTGGTGTGGTGGGTAGAGGGAACCTTTCCTTTGAACATCCACCCCAGCATTGGGATGCCAATAACCTCTGAGGCGGCTTGAACTCCTTCATAGGCTGCCAAGATTTCCTTCTCTGTTGGAGTGCAGTTCGCTTCAGGCCCTCTGTAACTTCAGCTCCAGAATCCAAGTGGTTGACCCCAAGTCTCATCAGGCACCTTCTGCCAAAGGCTCCAGGACAGATCATTGCTCCCAGCTGCAGAGTAGAGCACGTTCTTCACTTCTGGTTCTATCCTGACTGGGCCAAGGGCTACCACATGAGGAATCTCCTGCTTGATCTGGGCGAAGGCTTGTTGTTGTTCAGGGCCCCAGTAGAAATCGTTCTTCTTGCGGGTCACCAGGTAAAGAGGGCTCACAATCTGGCTGTATTCGGGGATGTGTGTTCTCCAGAAACCTATGGCGCCTAGGAAAGCTTGAGTTTCCTTCTTGCTGGTTGATGGAGACATCGCTGTGATCTTATTGATGACCTCGGTGGGTATCTGATGCCATCCCTCTTGCCACTTCACTCCCAGGAACTGGATCTCTGAAGCAGGTCCCTTGACTTTACTCTTTTTGATGGCGAAGCCAGCTTCCAGGAGAATTTGGATGACTTTTCTCCTTTCTCAAATATTTCTGCTGCTGTGTTCCCCCACACAATGATGTCATCGATGTACTGCAGATGTTCCGGAGCCTCACCCTTCTTCAGTGCAGCCTGGATCAGTCCATGGCAGATGGTAGGACTGTGCTTACACCTTTGGGGCAGTTGGTTCCTGGTGTACTGCATTGCCCCTCCAGGTGAAGGCAAACTGAGGCCTACACTCTGCTGCCAGAGGAATGGAGAAAAGTGTATTTGCAATGGCAACAGTGGCATATCACTTCTCTGACTTGGATTCCAGCTCATACTGGAGCTCCTGCATGTCCGGCACAGCAGCACTCAGCGGTGGAGTCACTTCATTCAAGCCACGATACTCCACTGTCAATCTCCATTCCCTGTCAGACTTGCGCACAGGCCAAATGGGGCTGTTGAAGGGTGAGTGGGCCTTGCTGACCACCCCTTGGCTCTCCAGCTCACGGATCATCTTGTGGATGGGGATCACAGCATCCCAATTTGTCTGATACTGCCGGCGGTGCACTGTCGAGGTGGCAATTGGCACTCGTTGTTCCTCCACCTTCAGGAGTCCAACTGCAGAAGGATTTTCGGACAGCCCAGGCAAGGTGTTCAATTGCCTAATGCCCTCTGCCTCCACAGCAGCTATCCCAAAAGCCCACCTGAGTCCCTTTGGGTCTTTGAAATAGCCGCTCCAGAGGAAATCTATGCCCAGAATACACGGGGCCTCTGGACCAGTCACAACAGGGTGTTTCTGCCACTCCTTCCCAGTCAAGCTTACCTCGGCTTCCAACAGAGTCAACCGATGCAATCCCCGTCACCCCAGCATTAGAAACAGGTTCTGTCCCCACATGTCCCGATGACATTAGGGCAGGCTGTGCACCAGTATTGACCAAAGCTTCGTATTTCTGTGGCTCTGATGTGCCAGGCCATCGGATCCACACAGTCCAATAGACACGATCCTCCTGTACCTCTACCTGGCTAGAGGCAGGGCCCCTCTAGCCCTGGTTATCATTCCCTCCCTGGGCATACATTCTAGAGGTTCTTTCAAGGGGATCCGACATGTCATCCTCCCTTCTGTTATACCTAGAAGCTTGGTCACGGGAAGCTGAGGCTACCTTCACTTGAGTGGAACTCCCTTGGTTAGTGTTTTCCTCCTTGAGTTCACGCACCTGTGCTGCCAGGACAGAAGTGGGTTTTCCATCCCACCTTCTCATATCTTCCCCATGGTCACACAGGAAGAACCACAGGTCAGCTCATGGGGTGTACCCCCTCTCCCTAGCTGGGGGATGTCAGGCTCTGACGTTGGGGCCTATGACTCGCACTGGTGCCACACTGTTCTTCCTCACCTCCTCCTTCACCTACCTAATCTCTTCTTTGAGGCTCTTAACCACAGCAGAGACATGAGCCTGCATCGGGCCACTGACCATACTCTCATAATTCCTGAGCTTGTTGGCTACGGAACCCACTGTCTCTCGGTTGGCCTCGGCCTTAATTGTTGCAATGAAGGTGGTGTATTGGGATGGCCCTAGATTTGCCAGGTTCCACAACATTTGCCCTGTGCACCTGACCTTGTCAGGGTCATTATTGTGCTGTCCATCCCTTCCAAAAAGTACCTCTAGTACTGCCACTTCTCTCAGGTGTTGGATCCCTTCCTCAATGGTCTTCCAAGGCATTCTATGATGGTGCTCCTGCATTCTCTCTCTGTGAACAAATCTCTCTTACAGTCATTAAGTCGCTTCCCAGAGAGAAAGGGGCCCTGGCTCCCTCATGAACACCTGATCAATACGTGCATCCTGGATCAAGGACCCCAAATTCCTTGCTTCGCCACTATCCAGTTTCACGCCTGGACCCATAAGGTCCCAAACCCGAAGTAACCAGGTCGAATAAGCCTCGCTCCCCCGTCGCACAATGCCTTTTCGCAGATTACGGAGACTGTCATATGACAGGGACTCGGTGATGATTTCAGGCTCCAGCTCCCCCGTTGGTTGCAAGGGCCCTGGTACCTCATCATCATTAACTGGGCATACTGATTTGGTCTTCCTCCACTGCACAGGGGCAACTGCTGCTGGCTGTGGCTGCCCTTGTGGTTCAGCTGGAACCTGGACGGTTGTAATGTCCGTGGGTTCCACTGCTGCACCATTAGACTCTCCCTCTTTGAGACAGGGACATGGTTTCCCACCAGCGGTGGAAGTGTATTCCCTCAGCATCTGGTGCACCTCCTCCAATACCCCCATCCAATCCGGGTGGTTCATTTCTGAGGTGGGCTATTGGGCAGTGTCAGGCTGTTGGGCAGCATCCCTAGTATCTGGGGTAGATGTCAGAGTGGTTACTGAAGGCAATCTCACCTTATCTCTGAATGCTAAAGAGAATAGGCCTATCAGCAACACCAGCCACTGTACAATATGGTTAGCATCTAGAGAATATTTGACCCCTTTGAAAAGCTGGTGGAGTAGGCCCAAAGAAATGGGTGAAGGGTTGGGGAAAAAACTTCCCCTGGTGTTACTTCCTCACAATGGGTACCATTATTAATGAAACCCAAAACATACATTTAGTGTGTGGATAGCCATGTATCCATGTGCCCGCCTTCCAAAGGAAGTTAAAAATCCATGATTCCTCACCTAATTGACCCATTGTGCAAACTGGATAACAGCCACAGTAGCCTTAGTCATAGGAGCCATGTTTAGATAAGGAGCTGCAATAGGAAAAACGTAGCCATGACCATGTGCCAACCAAACCAGGGTAGGCTAGACCACATGGTGCCGCTTAACAAGGTTCAATATTCAGCACACAAAAATACGTTACCCAGGAACTGTTATTCTTTTTCCACACTTTCCTCTCAATGCCCTCAGGCCCCACTGTTGGGTGCCAAAATCTGTCCTGGTCTGAAAGACAGGTGTCTGCCAAGGAAGGCGGGAACCTCCCTTGGAATGGAAAATGTGACCCCCTTCCCTCCAAATTATTATAACTTTGAAATTACGTGGCTTTCAGGCAAAGATATGGGAAAGGAATAACAGGTCTTTACTAGAATGAATATATATATATATATATATATATAACAAGACAAACAACCAACAACAGCAGCAACAACAAACAAAAACAGAAACCCAGTAACAGCCTTCTCTCAGCTGTCAAGCAATTTCCCCTTTGGTGTAGTCATGGTCACAGCCGGCAGGGGCGCTGTTGGCTCCTGGGCTGAGAAGGGCAGGTGCAATGATTCCCCCGCGGCTGCAGGGGGCACTGTGGCACGAGCTCAGCCGCCTCTCTGCACATGGGTAACAGCAGGCAACCTGGCGGAAGAGAGAAAAGGGGCTTCCTTTACAAACTCACAGGGGTAGCTGGTCTCAGTGCCCCTCCGGATGGTGAAATAGACTGTAGCAGGAACCTCGGAGCATAAAGCTGGAAGGCAGAGGCGAGCAGACCCTGGGGTGGCAAAACAAAATATAGGAGAAACTCCTCAGCCATAGCAGAACCATGGGGTGGTCGGGCAGACACGGGGTGTCGGGTTAAAGTGTAGCAAAAAACCCGAAGCAGCAGCAAAGAAACAGCAGGGCTGGGCAGTGG
>JACSVZ010001061.1:0-10703 GCA_014706295.1 Lycocorax pyrrhopterus obiensis | reverse complement strand
CTCAGCTCGAGGCACAAGGAGGCCCTTTCGGAGTCGCAGCGTGCACGCTGTGCACGGAGCTGTCGCTCAGCGAGATGTGCCGGGGGAGAAGCGCTGGCTGGGCGAGTGCTTCGATGTGCGGGACTTTCAAGGCAGCACCACAATGTGGGCCACGAGAAGGGGGATGAGGAACGTGCTTTTGTCCTGGCGCCGTTCTCCTGTGCCAGCGTCTGCCCAAGATCCCTGCTCCTTGCGAGACGGCGGCGTGCGCCCGGGCTGCACTCGAGCCGAGAAGGAGCGGGCAGACAGCACCGCCACCTGACGGGCGCTCTGCAGCTTGCGGCCGGGAAGCGGACCGGCCCCGGAAGGCGCTGCGGCCGCGAGTTGCCGCAAGTGTCAGGGCCAAGCGCCGGGCGAGCCGCTCGTCCGGCACGGTTCTCCGTGCGGGACGCAGACGATGCAAGCTTTCCGTTTCCTTATCAGTACCATCTCTTCCAGAGAGGCCAGAGATGTGCGTGGTACGTAGCGCTCGGCAGGAAAGGGGCAGAAAGCTTTCACTGATTGTGCCCCTTGCCTTTTCCTTGCAGCCTTTTCCTCTTCAGAGCACCCACTGAAGCTATGCACTTTGCTTCTCAAGCTGAGTTGTATTGTCATATTGCCAGAGTCCTATACGTCCCCCTCCTTCTCGCACCAACTGCTTCTGTTGAAACTTGCCAATGCTACGCCCTTTCCCTCTCAGCTATTCGAACCATCACATTCTGCGTCCCGCTTGCAGTCTGAACCTAAAACTGAAGTTTCTGGCCTTATCTTGCATACACAGATGTGCCAGGAGGAAAAGTTTGCTCGCACCTTGCCGCTTATGTTCGAAAACGTCCATTCGCTCCACAATCAAATGCCAGCTTTCTTCCCTTTACATCCTACAAACTTCACACATGAACACACACACACACACACACACACACACACACACACTGGAGCTATGCACTCTCTTTCTTTCTCAGCTGCACTCGCCAGTTCTCCACCTTGACTTCTCTACCGCTTTTCTCTTGGCCTTGCCATGCATGGACTTCTCCTCTTATGACACCCACTGTGTTGCCTACCCCTCCCTTCCATTGCCTTGCCCTTCCTACCCAACCTTGCATTTCCTTGTCATTCCAAACCGTTATTTCCTTTACCTTCCTGACCCGTCCATGTCCTTCCCTTGCCCTTCCTACCAATCCAGTTCCTTGCATTGACTTGTTCACCCATCCCCCACCTGACTTCCCTTCCCATTTGTCCGGGTCCAACCTTTCATTTCCTTCTCCTTCTAGGACTCTCATTGCCTTGCCTGCTTCACCCTTGTCTTGCCTTGCAAAGCCATCATTTGTCTTGCCTTGCCCTTGAACCCCTCCCTTGCCTTGCATTACTTTGCTCACCCCTCCCTCACCTGGAACTCAAGACCCCTTTTCTCCTGGCCCACACTTTCCCTGCCCTGTCTGCTCCCCTGAGGAATCCCAAGACTCTCATGTAGCACCAGTGTTTCAGAAGCACGTGAGAAAAAGCCCAGGGGAGGTCCCATGCAGCCAAGCCCATCTTTCTGGCATATCTTTTGTCTGGGACCAGTGCTCGCATGTGTTCAATTTTGGACGCACAATCCACGTTTCACCCTCGGGCTCCGCAACCAGAATGACAGTTCTTTTGCATACAGCTAGACCAAGTGTTTTAGGTGCAGATTAGAGACTGCCCATGTGGGATCAAAGCCAGACAGAGAGGTAGGTCCTGGCCACTTTCGCATCCCAGAAATCCTTGAATGTACCTCTCACCTCCCTTGCCTTGGAAACCCAACAGTTTCCTTGCCTTGCCCTGCTAACCCTCCCTTGCCTTGCATTCCCTTGCATGCCCATGCCCCACCTTTCATCTGTCTACTGCTTTCCTCCAGGGCCTTGCCTTGCCCAGCCTTTCCTGTTTCTGCCAGGCCCACCCATCACTGGCCTTACCTTCCTATACCTAGCCTTGCCTCTAACTTCTGGGCTTTCTCTCGCCTACCACTCCATTTGCTTTCCTCTCACTGCTCTGGCCTTGCCTACCTCTCCCTTGACTTGCCCAGAGTTGCCTACACTTGGTTTGCGTTTCCTTGCCTGCACGGAAGGCAATGGAAAGTGATAGGCAGGGCAAAACAAAACAAGGAAGTTGTAGGCAAGGCGAGGCAAAGCAGACATAGGCAAGGGAAGCAAAGCAAGGGTAGGCTAGGAAAATCTAGGCACAGTACTGAAGGGAAGGCAAGGCCAAGTGACTCAGACTACCTTTTCTTGGGAAGCAAAGAGCAGAGTGCCAGTGTTGGTGGAGCAGATGTTAAGTTACCATGGGGAGGAATAGTCCAGCAAGATAGTTCTGTCCTGGCACTTTCTGTGTGGGAGCAATTGTTGCACGTATACAATATGGAAAGTGGTATGCAGCTTTGGCTGCGTAAGTTCCTGAACGAGAATGGCAATGCTTTGTCATGGGAAGGAAAGCACATAGCCCCAGATTTGGTGGTGCTGATAAGAAGCTGCCTCGTGGAGGTCAAGGAGGCCAGCAACTTTCTGTCCTGGCATACTTGATATGGAAACATTGCCTCAATTCATGCAATGATGGCACTGGCATCCATCTTTGGAAGGTGGTCTCCTGAAAGATTCCATTTTGCATGTGGTTTCCATTTCTCAGAGGTGGCCTTCTGAAATTCTGGCAGCCACACCTAATTTGGACAAGGTAAACAGCTATGCTGAGTCTTGATGTGCAGCTGATCTAGTGCCCTGGGCAGGTAATGCCCAGTAACAGTGTTCTGGCACCTTTGTATGGGATCAGGCACTGGATGCTTTGTATTTTGGAGGAGGGGATGCTATTTCTTTTGAGATGGGCTTATAGTTCCTCCTTGGCAAAGAAAGCAAGTTTGGATCTGCACATTGGGTGCTCTTAGTGAATTTAAAGGCTTTTCCCAATTGCCACTTCTCTGGGTTAGAGCTGTTGAAGTGTCAGTGGGAATGCAAAGGCCAAACTATTGAGCTTTTTGTCCTGGTACCTTTAGTGTGTCAGCAGTCCCCGGTTCCGTTCAGATCCTGACTCTCTGAGACTGGGCTGGGTGCGTTTCCTTCTTTTGCAGTCTGTAAACAAGACGAAGCACACTAGTGACTTGCACTTCCCTTCTCAACTCTATTTCTAGAGATATCATCAACAGATTCTCTCCAGGTAGCAGAGTCCATCACTACAGCAAAGAGTTTCCAGCTGCAGTTCAGACTGAGAGATGTACCAGAACAGAAAGCATTTCCTGATCTTCCCCCTTCTCTAAGAAACATGATCCGCTGGGCAATCACTTTCACACACCTTCAGTGTGGACAAGTGCAAACAGCGAGACCTTACAGAGAAGGAACTGTAAGGACAGAAGAAATTCCTAAAGTAGCCATTTTTCCTAGCAGCATTTAAATGATGCAAAACGTACTAGGACAACGCACCTTCCTTCTAAGACAGATGAACTGTCCTGTATTACCCGTTCTCACAGCTCCGTTACAGAGGCCCCAGTAAATACGCTCTAGAAAAAAAAACCGGTGGTGGGCAGCACCTTTCCCTTGCCACATGCCAGCAAAATCAAATTCGCCCGTGCAATCTGGATGTCTCCTCTACATCTACCATCGTGTTCTCTGAATGTGGGAGATTAACTGGAAGGGCAGTTGTTTTCCCAAAGAGCTGGAATAGGAACAGGTAGCAGCACAAGCAGCTGTGGTAGAACTTCCACCTTCCAAATGCTAAAAAGTGAAATCAGAAGACAGGAGAGTAGCCCGGCCCTCGGCTCTTGCTTCTGCGGCCGTTCTCCACGAGAGCAGCTGCTGGAGCTTGGCAGCGGGAGCTGCGAGGGTGCAAACAAGGCGGACGTCTGTCGCTGAAGAAAGGCACAGAGCCGCAGTGTGATGTGCGCCTTTGGAAGGCTGCCTGGAGAAGGGGTGCTCTCGGAACGCCTTCCTTGCTTTGACTCGTGCTCCTGGGTGAGCTCTAGCTGCAGGCACTGTGCAGCGCTGAACGACTAGGAAAGTGCTTCTCTCCACGCTGTGCGGTGAAGCGGGGCGGCTGGGCTGTCCTTTTCGGAGCGGCGAGAACACTCTCAGGCGACTCGGCTGGTGAACGAGCCCTTGCCGGACTTGTGCAGTTCGGTGCGCTGCACACGCGAGCCCGCTGCTCTGCGGCTTCGTTCTTCGCCTTGCCTTGTCTGGAGAGACGAGAAGCCCAGCCACGGCCTTCCACTCGGACCCCCCCCTCTTTGGCGTGCCTGCTGCCCGCTCGGTTTTCCCTCAGCTCGAGGCACAAGGAGGCCCTTTCGGAGTCGCAGCGTGCACGCTGTGCACGGAGCTCTCGCTCAGCGAGATGTGCCGGGGGAGAAGCGCTGGCTGGGCGAGTGCTTCGATGTGCGGGACTTTCAAGGCAGCACCACAATGTGGGCCACGAGAAGGGGGGATGAGGAACGTGCTTTTGTCCTGGCGCCGTTCTCCTGTGCCAGGCGTCTGCCCAAGATCCCTGCTCCTTGCGAGACGGCGGCGTGCGCCCGGGCTGCACTCGAGCCGAGAAGGAGCGGGCAGACAGCACCGCCACCTGACGGGCGCTCTGCAGCTTGCGGCCGGGAAGCGGACCGGCCCCGGAAGGCGCTGCGGCCGCGAGTTGCCGCAAGTGTCAGGGCCAAGCGCCGGGCGAGCCGCTCGTCCCGGCACGGTTCTCCGTGCGGGACGCAGCCGAGCAGCTTTCCGTTTCCTTTCAGACCACCCTTCCAGAGAGGCAGAATGTGGTGGTACGTAGCGCTCGGCAGGAAAGGGGCAGAAAGCTTTCACTGATGTGCCCCCTTGCCTTTTCCTTGCAGCCTTTCCTCTTCAGAGCACCCACTGAAGCTATGCACTTTGCTTCTCAGCTGAGTGTATTGTCACATTGCCAGAGTCCTATACGTCCCCCTCCTTCTCGCACCGACTGCTTCTGTTGAAACTTGCCAATGCTACGCCCTTTCCCTCTCAGCTATTCGAACCATCACATTCTGCGTCCCGCTTGCAGTCTGAACCTAAACTGAAGTTTCTGGCCTTATCTTGCATACACAGATGTGCCAGGAGGAAAAGTTTGCTCGCACCTTGCCGCTTATGTTCGAAAACGTCCATTCGCTCCACAATCAAATGCCAGCTTTCTTCCCTTTACATCCTACAAACTTCACACATGAACACACACACACACACACACACACACACACACACACACTGGAGCTATGCACTCTCTTTCTTTCTCAGCTGCACTCGCCAGTTCTCCACCTTGACTTCTCTACCGCTTTTCTCTTGGCCTTGCCATGCATGGACTTCTCCTCTTATGACACCCACTGTGTTGCCTACCCCTCCCTTCCATTGCCTTGCCCTTCCTACCCAACCTTGCATTTCCTTGTCATTCCAAACCGTTATTTCCTTTACCTTCCTGACCCGTCCATGTCCTTCCCTTGCCCTTCCTACCAATCCAGTTCCTTGCATTGACTTGTTCACCCATCCCCCACCTGACTTCCCTTCCCATTTGTCCGGGTCCAACCTTTCATTTCCTTCTCCTTCTAGGACTCTCATTGCCTTGCCTGCTTCACCCTTGTCTTGCCTTGCAAAGCCATCATTTGTCTTGCCTTGCCCTTGAACCCCTCCCTTGCCTTGCATTACTTTGCTCACCCCTCCCTCACCTGGAACTCAAGACCCCTTTTCTCCTGGCCCACACTTTCCCTGCCCTGTCTGCTCCCCTGAGGAATCCCAAGACTCTCATGTAGCACCAGTGTTTCAGAAGCACGTGAGAAAAAGCCCAGGGGAGGTCCCATGCAGCCAAGCCCATCTTTCTGGCATATCTTTTGTCTGGGACCAGTGCTCGCATGTGTTCAATTTTGGACGCACAATCCACGTTTCACCCTCGGGCTCCGCAACCAGAATGACAGTTCTTTTGCATACAGCTAGACCAAGTGTTTTAGGTGCAGATTAGAGACTGCCCATGTGGGATCAAAGCCAGACAGAGAGGTAGGTCCTGGCCACTTTCGCATCCCAGAAATCCTTGAATGTACCTCTCACCTCCCTTGCCTTGGAAACCCAACAGTTTCCTTGCCTTGCCCTGCTAACCCTCCCTTGCCTTGCATTCCCTTGCATGCCCATGCCCCACCTTTCATCTGTCTACTGCTTTCCTCCAGGGCCTTGCCTTGCCCAGCCTTTCCTGTTTCTGCCAGGCCCACCCATCACTGGCCTTACCTTCCTATACCTAGCCTTGCCTCTAACTTCTGGGCTTTCTCTCGCCTACCACTCCATTTGCTTTCCTCTCACTGCTCTGGCCTTGCCTACCTCTCCCTTGACTTGCCCAGAGTTGCCTACACTTGGTTTGCGTTTCCTTGCCTGCACGGAAGGCAATGGAAAGTGATAGGCAGGGCAAAACAAAACAAGGAAGTTGTAGGCAAGGCGAGGCAAAGCAGACATAGGCAAGGGAAGCAAAGCAAGGGTAGGCTAGGAAAATCTAGGCACAGTACTGAAGGGAAGGCAAGGCCAAGTGACTCAGACTACCTTTTCTTGGGAAGCAAAGAGCAGAGTGCCAGTGTTGGTGGAGCAGATGTTAAGTTACCATGGGGAGGAATAGTCCAGCAAGATAGTTCTGTCCTGGCACTTTCTGTGTGGGAGCAATTGTTGCACGTATACAATATGGAAAGTGGTATGCAGCTTTGGCTGCGTAAGTTCCTGAACGAGAATGGCAATGCTTTGTCATGGGAAGGAAAGCACATAGCCCCAGATTTGGTGGTGCTGATAAGAAGCTGCCTCGTGGAGGTCAAGGAGGCCAGCAACTTTCTGTCCTGGCATACTTGATATGGAAACATTGCCTCAATTCATGCAATGATGGCACTGGCATCCGTCTTTGGAAGGTGGTCTCCTGAAAGATTCCATTTTGCATGTGGTTTCCATTTCTCAGAGGTGGCCTTCTGAAATTCTGGCAGCCACACCTAATTTGGACAAGGTAAACAGCTATGCTGAGTCTTGATGTGCAGCTGATCTAGTGCCCTGGGCAGGTAATGCCCAGTAACAGTGTTCTGGCACCTTTGTATGGGATCAGGCACTGGATGCTTTGTATTTTGGAGGAGGGGATGCTATTTCTTTTGAGATGGGCTTATAGTTCCTCCTTGGCAAAGAAAGCAAGTTTGGATCTGCACATTGGGTGCTCTTAGTGAATTTAAAGGCTTTTCCCAATTGCCACTTCTCTGGGTTAGAGCTGTTGAAGTGTCAGTGGGAATGCAAAGGCCAAACTATTGAGCTTTTTGTCCTGGTACCTTTAGTGTGTCAGCAGTCCCCGGTTCCGTTCAGATCCTGACTCTCTGAGACTGGGCTGGGTGCGTTTCCTTCTTTTGCAGTCTGTAAACAAGACGAAGCACACTAGTGACTTGCACTTCCCTTCTCAACTCTATTTCTAGAGATATCATCAACAGATTCTCTCCAGGTAGCAGAGTCCATCACTACAGCAAAGAGTTTCCAGCTGCAGTTCAGACTGAGAGATGTACCAGAACAGAAAGCATTTCCTGATCTTCCCCCTTCTCTAAGAAACATGATCCGCTGGGCAATCACTTTCACACACCTTCAGTGTGGACAAGTGCAAACAGCGAGACCTTACAGAGAAGGAACTGTAAGGACAGAAGAAATTCCTAAAGTAGCCATTTTTCCTAGCAGCATTTAAATGATGCAAAACGTACTAGGACAACGCACCTTCCTTCTAAGACAGATGAACTGTCCTGTATTACCCGTTCTCACAGCTCCGTTACAGAGGCCCCAGTAAATACGCTCTAGAAAAAAAAACCGGTGGTGGGCAGCACCTTTCCCTTGCCACATGCCAGCAAAATCAAATTCGCCCGTGCAATCTGGATGTCTCCTCTACATCTACCATCGTGTTCTCTGAATGTGGGAGATTAACTGGAAGGGCAGTTGTTTTCCCAAAGAGCTGGAATAGGAACAGGTAGCAGCACAAGCAGCTGTGGTAGAACTTCCACCTTCCAAATGCTAAAAAGTGAAATCAGAAGACAGGAGAGTAGCCCGGCCCTCGGCTCTTGCTTCTGCGGCCGTTCTCCACGAGAGCAGCTGCTGGAGCTTGGCAGCGGGAGCTGCGAGGGTGCAAACAAGGCGGACGTCTGTCGCTGAAGAAAGGCACAGAGCCGCAGTGTGATGTGCGCCTTTGGAAGGCTGCCTGGAGAAGGGGTGCTCTCGGAACGCCTTCCTTGCTTTGACTCGTGCTCCTGGGTGAGCTCTAGCTGCAGGCACTGTGCAGCGCTGAACGACTAGGAAAGTGCTTCTCTCCACGCTGTGCGGTGAAGCGGGGCGGCTGGGCTGTCCTTTTCGGAGCGGCGAGAACACTCTCAGGCGACTCGGCTGGTGAACGAGCCCTTGCCGGACTTGTGCAGTTCGGTGCGCTGCACACGCGAGCCCGCTGCTCTGCGGCTTCGTTCTTCGCCTTGCCTTGTCTGGAGAGACGAGAAGCCCAGCCACGGCCTTCCACTCGGACCCCCCCCTCTTTGGCGTGCCTGCTGCCCGCTCGGTTTTCCCTCAGCTCGAGGCACAAGGAGGCCCTTTCGGAGTCGCAGCGTGCACGCTGTGCACGGAGCTCTCGCTCAGCGAGATGTGCCGGGGGAGAAGCGCTGGCTGGGCGAGTGCTTCGATGTGCGGGACTTTCAAGGCAGCACCACAATGTGGGCCACGAGAAGGGGGGATGAGGAACGTGCTTTTGTCCTGGCGCCGTTCTCCTGTGCCAGGCGTCTGCCCAAGATCCCTGCTCCTTGCGAGACGGCGGCGTGCGCCCGGGCTGCACTCGAGCCGAGAAGGAGCGGGCAGACAGCACCGCCACCTGACGGGCGCTCTGCAGCTTGCGGCCGGGAAGCGGACCGGCCCCGGAAGGCGCTGCGGCCGCGAGTTGCCGCAAGTGTCAGGGCCAAGCGCCGGGCGAGCCGCTCGTCCCGGCACGGTTCTCCGTGCGGGACGCAGCCGAGCAGCTTTCCGTTTCCTTTCAGACCACCCTTCCAGAGAGGCAGAATGTGGTGGTACGTAGCGCTCGGCAGGAAAGGGGCAGAAAGCTTTCACTGATGTGCCCCCTTGCCTTTTCCTTGCAGCCTTTCCTCTTCAGAGCACCCACTGAAGCTATGCACTTTGCTTCTCAGCTGAGTGTATTGTCACATTGCCAGAGTCCTATACGTCCCCCTCCTTCTCGCACCGACTGCTTCTGTTGAAACTTGCCAATGCTACGCCCTTTCCCTCTCAGCTATTCGAACCATCACATTCTGCGTCCCGCTTGCAGTCTGAACCTAAACTGAAGTTTCTGGCCTTATCTTGCATACACAGATGTGCCAGGAGGAAAAGTTTGCTCGCACCTTGCCGCTTATGTTCGAAAACGTCCATTCGCTCCACAATCAAATGCCAGCTTTCTTCCCTTTACATCCTACAAACTTCACACATGAAACACACACACACACACACACACACACACACTGGAGCTTGCACTCTCTTCTTTCTCAGCTGCACTCGCCAGTTCTCCACCTTTGACTTCTCTACCGCTTTCTCTTGGCCTTGCCATGCATGGACTTCTCCTCTTATGACACCCGCTCTGTTGGCCTACCCCTCCCTTCCATTGCCTTGCCCTTCCTACCAACCCTTGCATTTCCTGTCATCCAAAACCGTTATTTTCCCTCTTACCCTTCCGACCCGTCCATGTCCTTCCTGCCCTCCTACCAATCCAGTCCTTGCATGACTTGTCACCCATCCCCCACCTGACTTCCCTTCCCATTGTCCAGGTCCAACCTTCATTCCTTCTCCTTCTAGGACTCTCATTGCCTTGCCTGCTTCACCCTTGTCTGCCTGCAAAGCCATCATTTGTCTTGCCTTGCCCTTGAACCCCTCCCTGCCTTGCATACTTGCTCACCCCTCCCTCACCTGAACTCAAGACCCTTTCTCCTGGCCCACACTTTCCCTCCTGTCTGCTCCCCGAGAATCCAAGACTCTCATGTAGCACCAGTGTTTCAGAAGCACGTGAAAAAAGCCCAGGGAGGTCCCATGCAGCCAAGCCCATCTTCTGGCATATCTTTTGTCTGGACCATGCTCGCATGTGTCAATTTTGACCACAATCCACGTTTCACCCTGGCTCCGCAACCAGAATGACATTCTTTGCATACAGCTACCAATGTTTAGGTCAGATTAGAGACGCCCATGTGGATCAAACCAGACAGAGAAGTATCCTGGCCACTTTGCATCCCAGAAATCCTGAATTACCTCTCACCTCCCTTGCCTTGGAAACCCAACAGTTTCCTTGCCTCCCTGCTAACCCTCCTGCCTTGCATCCCTTGCATGCCCATGCCCACCTTTCATCTGTCTACTGCTTTCCTCCAGGCCTCCTTCCAGCCTTTCCTGTTCTGCCAGCCCACCCATCACTGCCTACCTCTTACCTAGCCTTGCCTCAACTTCTGGCTTCTCCGCCTACCACTCCATTGCTTTCCTCTCACTGCTCTGCCTGCTACCTCTCCCTTGACTGCCCAGAGTTGCCTACCTTGTTTGCGTTTCCTCCTGCACGAAGCAATGGAAAGTGATAGCAGGGCAAAACAAACAAGGAAATTGTAGGCAAGGCGAGCAAACAACATAGCAAGGGAAGCAAAGCAAGTAGGCAGAAAATCTAGGCACAGTACTGAAGACAAGGCAAGTGACTCAATCACTTTCTTG
>JACSVZ010000364.1:0-21596 GCA_014706295.1 Lycocorax pyrrhopterus obiensis | reverse complement strand
TGGCATGCCTTTCACATTGTCAGTGTCCCTGGAGCTCTGGCTTTGTGGTTTTCTGAACGCTAACCCAAGGCATAACCCTAAAGTTAACCCTTGTAATTATTCTCACGCTAAGCCCAGGTGGAGCTTGAATAGTGCATTGGGCTGCGGTGAGTGCTGAGAAGAGAGAAAAGGTGAGAATAAAGTGGGGCCATTTTTGTACTTTTTTGGCATGCCCTTCGCCATGTCAATGTCTCTGGAGCTCTGGGCTTTGTGGTTTTCTGAACACTAACCCCAGGTGTAACCCTAACCCTAACCCTAGGCGGAACCGGAATACATGGGCTGAGGCATTTTCCATAGCGAAAGGAAAGGAGGGAGCAAGGTTGGGGCAGTGTTGCGCTCCTCTTGGCATGCCTTTCACATTGTCAGTATCCCTGGAGCTCTGGCTTTGCCTTTTCTGGACACTAACCCTGTGCGTAACCCTAACCCTAACCGTAGGCGGAACTGAAATAAATAGGCTGAGTCGTGTTCCGTAGCGAAAGAAAAGGAGGGAGCAAGGTTGGGGCGCAGTGCCCTCCTCTTGGCATGCCTTTCACATTGTCAGTGTCCCTGGAGCTCTGGCTTTGTGGTTTTCTGTAAGCTAACCCAAGGCATAACCCTAACGTTAACCCTAGTAATTATTCTCACGCTAAGCCCAGGTGGTTGAATACTGCATTGGGCCGAGGTGAGTGCTGAGAAGAGAGAAAAAGTGAGAACAAAGTTGGGCCATTTTTGTATTATTCTTGGCATGCCTTTTGCATTGTCAATGTCCCTGGAGCTCTGGGCTTTGTGGTTTTCTGGACACTAACCCTAGGCGTAACCCTAACCCTAACCCTATGGGACTGGAATAAATGGGCTCAGGCGAGTTCCATAGCGGAAGAAAAGGATGGAGCAAGGTTGGGGCGCAGTTGCCCTCCTCTTGGCATGCCTTTCACATTGTCAGTGTCCCTGGAGCTCTGGCTTTGTGGTTTTCTGAACGTGAACCCGAGGCATAACCCGAACCCGAACCTTAGGCTTAAATGGTATACTTTGGCAGAAGCGTGTTCCATAGCGAAAGGAAAGGAGGGAGCAAGGTTGGGGCATTGTTGTGCTCCTCTTGGCATGCCTTTTGCATTGTCAGTGTCCCTGGAGCTCTGGGCTTTGTGGTTTTGCGAACGCTAACCCTAGGCGTAACCCTAACCCTAACCCTAGGCGGAACTGCAATACTTGGGCTGAGGCGTGTTCCATTGCGAAAGAAAAGGAGGGAGCAAGGTTGGGGCATTGTTGCGCTCCTCTTGGCCTGTCTTTCACATTGTCAGTGTCTCTGGAGCTCTGGCTTTGTGGTTTTCTGTGATGCTGAACCTAGGCGTAACCCTAACGTTAACCCTAGTTAATTATTCTCACGCTAAGGCCCAGGTGGAGGTGAATGCTGCATTGGGCCGCAGGGTGAGTGCTGAGAAGAGAGAAAAAGTGAGAACAATGTTGGCCATTTTTGTATTTTTCTTGGCATGCCTTTGCATTGTCAATGTCCCTGGAGCTCTGGGCTTTGTGGTTTTCTGGACACTAACCTAGGCGTAACCCTAACCCTAACCCTATGTGGGACTGGAATAAATGGGCCTCAGGCGAGTTCCATAGCAGAAGAAAAAGGATGGAGCAAGGTTGGGCGCAGTTGCCCTCCTCTTGGCATGCCTTTCACATTTGTCAGTGTCCCTGGAGCTCTGGGCTTTGTGGTTTTTCTGAACGCGAACCCGAGGCATAACCCGAACCCAAACCTTAGGCTTAAATGGTATACTTCGGCAGAAGCGTGTTCCATAGCGAAAGGAAAGGAGGGAGCAAGGTTGGGGCATTGTTGTGCTCCTCTTGGCATGCCTTTCACATTGTCAGTGTCCCTGGAGCTCTGGGCTTTGTGGTTTTTCTGAACGCTAACCCTAGGCGTAACCCTAACCCTAACCCTAGGTGGAACTGGAATACTTGGGCTGAGGCGTGTTCCATAGCGAAAGAAAAGGAGGGAGCAAGGTTGGGGCATTGTTGCGCTCCTCTTGGCCTGTCTTTCACATTGTCAGTGTCTCTGGAGCGCTGGCTTTGTGGTTTTCTGGATGCTAACCCTAGGCGTAACCCTAACCCTAACCCTATGTGGAACTGGTATACTTGGGCTGAGGCGTGTTCCATAGCGAAAGAAAAGAAGGGAGCAAGGTTGGGGCATTGTTGCGCTCCTCTTGGCATGCCTTTCACATTGTCAGTGTCTCTGGAGCTCTGGGCTTTGTGGTTTTCTGGATGCTAACCCTAGGCGTAACCCTAACCCCTAACCCTATGTGGAACTGGAATACTTGGGCTGAGGCATGTTCCATAGCGAAAGAAAAGAAGGGAGCAAGGTTGGGGCATTGTTTGTGCTCCTCTTGGCATGCCTTTTGCATTGTCAGTGTCCCTGGAGCTCTGGGCTTTGTGGTTTTCTGAACGCTAAACCCTAGGCATAACCCTAACACTAACCCTAGGCGGAACTGGAATACTTGTGCCGCGGCATTTTCCATAGCGAACGGAAAGGAGGGAGAAAGGTTGGGGCATTGTTGCGCTCCTCTTGGCATGCCCTTCGCATTGTCAGTATCCCTGGAGCTCTGGGCTTTGCCTTTTTCTGGACACTAACCCTGGGCGTAACCCTAACCCTAACCCTAGGCGGAACTGGAATACTTGTGCCGCGGCATTTCCATAGCGTAAGAAAAGGAGGGAGCAAGGTTGGGGCATTGTTGCGCTCCTCTTGGCATGCCTTTCGCATTGTCAGTATCCCTGGCGCTCTGGGCTTTGTCTTTTTCTGGACACTAACCCTGGGCGTAACCCTAACCCTAACCGTAGGTGGAACTGGAAATACATGGGCTGAGTCGTGTTCCGTAGCGAACGAAAAGAGGGAGCAATTTTTGGGGCATTGTCGCGCTCCTCTTGGCATGCCTTTCACATTGTCAGTGTCCCTGGAGCTCTGGGCTTTGTGGTTTTCTGAACGCTAACCCAAGGCATAACCCAAACCCTAACCCTAGGCATTATTCTCACGCTAAGCCCAGGTGGAGCTTGAATAGTGCATTGGGCTGCGGTGAGTGCTGAGAAGAGAGAAAAGGTGAGAATAAAGTGGGGCCATTTTTGTACTATTTTGGCATGCCCTTCGCCATGTCTATGTCTCTGGAGCTCTGGGCTTTGTGGTTTTCTGAACACTAACCCCAGGTGTAACCCTAACCCTAATCCCTAGGGCGGAACTGGAATACTTGTGCCGCGGCATTTTCCATAGCGAACGGAAAGGAGGGAGCAAGGTTGGGGCATTGTTGCGCTCCTCTTGGCATGCCTTTCGCATTGTCAGTATCCCTGGAGCTCTGGGCTTTGCCTTTTTCTGGACACTAACCCTGTGCGTAACCCTAACCCTAACCGTAGGCGGAACTGGAATACTTGGGCTGAGTCGTGTTCCGTAGCGAACGAAAAGGAGGGAGCAATGTTGGGGTATTGTCACGCTCCTCTTGGCATGCCTTTCACATTGTCAGTGTCCCTGGAGCTCTGGGCTTTGTGGTTTTCTGAACGCTAACCCAAGGCATAACCCAAACCCTAACCCTAGGCATTATTCTCACGCTAAGCCCAGGTGGAGCTTGAATAGTGCATTGGGCTGCGGTGAGTGCTGAGAAGAGAGAAAAAGTGAGAACAAAGTTGGGCCATTTTTGTATTATTCTTGGCATGCCTTTTGCATTGTCAATGTCCCTGGAGCTCTGGGCTTTGTGGTTTTCTGGACACTAACCCTAGGCGTAACCCTAACCCTAACCCTATGTGGGACTGGAATAAATGGGCTCAGGCGAGTTCCATAGCGAAAGAAAAGGATGGAGCAAGGTTGGGGCGCAGTTGCCCTCCTCTTGGCATGCCTTTCACATTGTCAGTGTCCCTGGAGCTCTGGGCTTTGTGGTTTTCTGAACGCGAACCCGAGGCATAACCCGAACCCAAACCTTAGGCTTAAATGGTATACTTCGGCAGAAGCGTGTTCCATAGCGAAAGGAAAGGAGGGAGCAAGGTTGGGGCATTGTTGTGCTCCTCTTGGCATGCCTTTTGCATTGTCAGTGTCCCTGGAGCTCTGGGCTTTGTGGTTTTCTGGATGCTAACCCTAGGCCTAACCCTAACCCTAACCCTATGTGGAACTGGAATACTTGGGCTGAGGCGTGTTCCATAGCGAAAGGAAATGAGGGAGCAAGGTTGGGGCATTGTTGCGCTCCTCTTGGCATGCCTTTCACATTGTCAGTGTCTCTGGAGCTCTGGGCTTTGTGGTTTTGCGAACGCTAACCCTAGGCGTAACCCTAACCCTAACCCTATGTGAAACTGGAATACTTGGGCTGAGGCGTGTTCCATAGCGAAAGAAAAGGAGGGAGCAAGGTTGGGGCATTGTTGCGCTCCTCTTGGCATGCCTTTCACATTGTCAGTGTCTCTGGAGCTCTGGGCTTTGTGGTTTTCTGGATGCTAACCCTAGGCCTAACCCTAACCCTAACCCTATGTGGAACTGGAATACTTGGGCAGAAGCGTGTTCCATAGCGAAAGAAAAGGAGGGAGCAAGGTTGGGGCATTGTTGCGCTCCTCTTGGCATGCCTTTCACATTGTCAGTGTCTCTGGAGCTCTGGGCTTTGTGGTTTTCTGGATGCTAACCCTAGGCATAACCCTAACCCTAACCCTAGGCGGAACTGGAATACTTGTGCTGCGGCATTTTCCATAGCGTAAGAAAAGGAGGGAGCAAGGTTGGGGCATTTTTGCACTCCTCTTGGCATGCCTTTCGCATTGTCAGTATCCCTGGAGCTCTGGGCTTTGCCTTTTTCTGGACACTAACCCTGGGCGTAACCCTAACCCTAACCGTAGGCGGAACTGGAATACTTGGGCTGAGTCGTGTTCCGTAGCGAACGAAAAGGAGGGAGCAATGTTGGGGTATTGTCACGCTCCTCTTGGCATGCCTTTCACATTGTCAGTGTCCCTGGAGCTCTGGGCTTTGTGGTTTTCTGAACGCTAACCCAAGGCATAACCCAAACCCTAACCCTAGGCATTATTCTCACGCTAAGCCCAGGTGGAGCTTGAATAGTGCATTGGGCTGCGGTGAGTGCTGAGAAGAGAGAAAAAGTGAGAACAAAGTTGGGCCATTTTTGTATTATTCTTGGCATGCCTTTTGCATTGTCAATGTCCCTGGAGCTCTGGGCTTTGTGGTTTTCTGGACACTAACCCTAGGCGTAACCCTAACCCTAACCCTATGTGGGACTGGAATAAATGGGCTCAGGCGAGTTCCATAGCGAAAGAAAAGGATGGAGCAAGGTTGGGGCGCAGTTGCCCTCCTCTTGGCATGCCTTTCACATTGTCAGTGTCCCTGGAGCTCTGGGCTTTGTGGTTTTCTGAACGCGAACCCGAGGCATAACCCGAACCCAAACCTTAGGCTTAAATGGTATACTTCGGCAGAAGCGTGTTCCATAGCGAAAGGAAAGGAGGGAGCAAGGTTGGGGCATTGTTGTGCTCCTCTTGGCATGCCTTTTGCATTGTCAGTGTCCCTGGAGCTCTGGGCTTTGTGGTTTTCTGGATGCTAACCCTAGGCCTAACCCTAACCCTAACCCTATGTGGAACTGGAATACTTGGGCTGAGGCGTGTTCCATAGCGAAAGAAAAGGAGGGAGCAAGGTTGGGGCATTGTTGCGCTCCTCTTGGCATGCCTTTCACATTGTCAGTGTCTCTGGAGCTCTGGGCTTTGTGGTTTTGCGAACGCTAACCCTAGGCGTAACCCTAACCCTAACCCTATGTGAAACTGGAATACTTGGGCTGAGGCGTGTTCCATAGCGAAAGAAAAGGAGGGAGCAAGGTTGGGGCATTGTTGCGCTCCTCTTGGCATGCCTTTCACATTGTCAGTGTCTCTGGAGCTCTGGGCTTTGTGGTTTTCTGGATGCTAACCCTAGGCCTAACCCTAACCCTAACCCTATGTGGAACTGGAATACTTGGGCTGAGGCGTGTTCCATAGCGAAAGAAAAGGAGGGAGCAAGGTTGGGGCATTGTTGCGCTCCTCTTGGCATGCCTTTCACATTGTCAGTGTCTCTGGAGCTCTGGGCTTTGTGGTTTTCTGGATGGTAACCCTAGGCGTAACCCTAACCCTAACCCTATGTGAAACTGGAATACTTGGGCTGAGGCGTGTTCCATAGCGAAAGAAAAGGAGGGAGCAAGGTTGGGGCATTGTTGCACTCCTCTTGGCATGCCTTTCGCATTGTCAGTATCCCTGGAGCTCTGGGCTTTGTGGTTTTCTGAACACTAACCCCAGGTGTAACCCTAACCCTAACCCTAGGCGGAACTGGAATACATGGGCTGAGGCATTTTCCATAGCGAACGGAAAGGAGTGAGCAAGGTTGGGGCATTGTTGCGCTCCTCTTGGCATGCCTTTCGCATTGTCAGTATCCCTGGAGCTCTGGGCTTTGCCTTTTTCTGGACACTAACCCTGGGCGTAACCCTAACCCTAACCCTAGGCGGAACTGAAATAAATAGGCTGAGTCGTGTTCCGTAGCGAAAGAAAAGGAGGGAGCAAGGCTGGGGCATTGTTGCGCTCCTCTTGGCCTGCCTTTCACATTGTCAGTGTCTCTAGAGCTCTGGGCTTTGTGGTTTTCTGGACACTAACCCTAGGCGTAACCCTAACCCTAACCCTATGTGGAACTGGAATACTTGGGCTGAGGCGTGTTCCATAGCGAAAGAAAAGGAGGGAGCAAGGTTGGGGCATTGTTGCGCTCCTCTTGGCATGCCTTTCACATTGTCAGTGTCTCTGGAGCGCTGGGCTTTGTGGTTTTCTGGATGCTAACCCTAGGCGTAACCCTAACCCTAACCCTATGTGGAACTGGAATACTTGGGCTGAGGCGTGTTCCATAGCGAAAGAAAAGAAGGGAGCAAGGTTGGGGCATTGTTGCGCTCCTCTTGGCATGTCTTTCACATTGTCAGTGTCTCTGGAGCTCTGGGCTTTGTGGTTTTCTGAACGCTAACCCAAGGCATAAACCAAACCCTAACCCTAGGCATTATTCTCACGCTAAGCCCAGGTGGAGCTTGAATAGTGCATTGGGCTGCGGTGAGTGCTGAGAAGAGAGAAAAGGTGAGAATAAAGTGGGGCCATTTTTGTACTATTTTGGCATGCCCTTCGCAATGTCAATGTCTCTGGTGCTCTGGGCTCTGTGGTTTTCTGAACACTAACCCTAGGTGTAACCCTAACCCTAACCCTAGGCGGAACTGGAATACTTGGGCTGAGTCGTGTTCCGTAGCGAAAGAAAAGGAGGGAGCAAGGTTGGGGCATTGTTGCGCTCCTCTTGGCCTGTCTTTCACATTGTCAGTGTCTCTGGAGCTCTGGGCTTTGTGGTTTTCTGGATGCTAAGCCTAGGCCTAACCCTAACCCTAACCCTATGTGGAACTGGAATACTTGGGCTGAGGCATGTTCCATAGCGAAAGAAAAGGAGGGAGCAATTTTGGGGCATTGTCGCGCTCCTCTTGGCATGCCTTTCACATTGTCAGTGTCCCTGGAGCTCTGGGCTTTGTGGTTTTCTGAACGCTAACCCAAGGCATAACCCTAAAGTTAACCCTTGTAATTATTCTCACGCTAAGCCCAGGTGGAGCTTGAATAGTGCATTGGGCTGCGGTGAGTGCTGAGAAGAGAGAAAAGGTGAGAATAAAGTGGGGCCATTTTTGTACTTTTTTGGCATGCCCTTCGCCATGTCAATGTCTCTGGAGCTCTGGGCTTTGTGGTTTTCTGAACACTAACCCCAGGTGTAACCCTAACCCTAACCCTAGGCGGAACCGGAATACATGGGCTGAGGCATTTTCCATAGCGAAAGGAAAGGAGGGAGCAAGGTTGGGGCAGTGTTGCGCTCCTCTTGGCATGCCTTTCACATTGTCAGTATCCCTGGAGCTCTGGGCTTTGTGGTTTTCTGGATGCTAACCCTAGGCGTAACCCTAACCCTAACCCTATGTGGAACTGGAATACTTGGGCTGAGGCATGTTCCATAGCGAAAGAAAAGGAGGGAGCAATTTTGGGGCATTGTCGCGCTCCTCTTGGCATGCCTTTCACATTGTCAGTGTCCCTGGAGCTCTGGGCTTTGTGGTTTTCTGTAAGATAACCAAAGGCATAACCCAAACCCTAACCCTAGGCATTATTCTCACGCTAAGCCCAGGTGGAGCTTGAATAGTGCATTGGGCTGCTGTGAGTGCTGAGAAGAGAGAAAAGGTGAGAATAAAGTGGGGCCATTTTTGTACTATTTTGGCATGCCCTTCGCAATGTCAATGTCTCTGGAGCTCTGGGCTTTGTGGTTTTCTGAACACTAACCCCAGGTGTAACCCTAACCCTAACCCTAGGCGGAACTGGAATACATGGGCTGAGGCATTTTCCATAGCGAAAGGAAAGGAGGGAACAAGGTTGGGGCATTGTTGCGCTCCTCTTGGCATGCCTTTCCCATTGTCAGTATCCCTGGAGCTCTGGGCTTTGCCTTTTTCTGGACACTAACCCTGTGCGTAACCCTAACCCTAACCGTAGGCGGAACTGAAATAAATAGGCTGAGTCTTGTTCCGTAGCGAACAAAAAGGAGGGAGCAAGGTTGGGGCGCAGTTGCCCTCCTCTTGGCATGCCTTTCACATTGTCAGTGTCCCTGGAGCTCTGGGCTTTGTGGTTTTCTGAACGCGAACCCGAGGCATAACCCGAACCCAAACCTTAGGCTTAAATGGTATACTTCGGCAGAAGCGTGTTCCATAGCGAAAGGAAATGAGGGAGCAAGGTTGGGGCATTGTTGTGCTCCTCTTGGCATGCCTTTTGCATTGTCAGTGTCCCTGGAGCTCTGGGCTTTGTGGTTTTGCGAACGCTAACCCTAGGCGTAACCCTAACCCTAACCCTAGGCGGAACTGGAATACTTGGGCTGAGGCGTGTTCCATAGCGAAAGAAAAGGAGGGAGCAAGGTTGGGGCATTGTTGCGCTCCTCTTGGCCTGTCTTTCACATTGTCAGTGTCTCTGGAGCTCTGGGCTTTGTGGTTTTCTGGATGCTAACCCTAGGCCTAACCCTAACCCTAACCCTAGGCGGAACTGGAATACTTGTGCCGCGGCATTTTCCATAGCGTAAGAAAAGGAGGGAGCAAGGTTGGGGCATTGTTGCGCTCCTCTTGGCATGCCTTTCGCATTGTCAGTATCCCTGGCGCTCTGGGCTTTGTCTTTTTCTGGACACTAACCCTGGGCGTAACCCTAACCCTAACCGTAGGTGGAACTGGAATACTTGGGCTGAGTCGTGTTCCGTAGCGAACGAAAAGGAGGGAGCAATTTTGGGGCATTGTCGCGCTCCTCTTGGCATGCCTTTCACATTGTCAGTGTCCCTGGAGCTCTGGGCTTTGTGGTTTTCTGAACGCTAACCCAAGGCATAACCCAAACCCTAACCCTAGGCATTATTCTCACGCTAAGCCCAGGTGGAGCTTGAATAGTGCATTGGGCTGCGGTGAGTGCTGAGAAGAGAGAAAAGGTGAGAATAAAGTGGGGCCATTTTTGTACTATTTTGGCATGCCCTTCGCCATGTCTATGTCTCTGGAGCTCTGGGCTTTGTGGTTTTCTGAACACTAACCCCAGGTGTAACCCTAACCCTAACGCTAGGCTGAACTGGAATACTTGTGCCGCGGCATTTTCCATAGCGAACGGAAAGGAGGGAGCAAGGTTGGGGCATTGTTGCGCTCCTCTTGGCATGCCTTTCGCATTGTCAGTATCCCTGGAGCTCTGGGCTTTGCCTTTTTCCGGACACTAACCCTGGGCGTAACCCTAACCCTAACCCGAACCGTAGGCGGAACTGGAATACTTGGGCTGAGTCGTGTTCCGTAGCGAACGAAAAGGAGGGAGCAAGGTTGGGGCATTGTTGCGCTCCTCTTGGCCTGTCTTTCACATTGTCAGTGTCTCTGGAGCTCTGGGCTTTGTGGTTTTCTGGATGCTAACCCTAGGCGTAACCCTAACCCTAACCCTATGTGGAACTGGAATACTTGGGCTGAGGCATGTTCCATAGCGAAAGAAACGAAGGGAGCAAGGTTGGGGCATTGTTGTGCTCCTCTTGGCATGCCTTTTGCATTGTCAGTGTCCCTGGAGCTCTGGGCTTTGTGGTTTTCTGAACGCTAACCCTAGGCATAACCCTAACCCTAACCCTAGGCGGAACTGGAATACTTGTGCCGCGGCATTTTCCATAGCGAACGGAAAGGAGGGAGCAAGGTTGGGGCATTGTTGCGCTCCTCTTGGCATGCCCTTTCACATTGTCAGTATCCCTGGAGCTCTGGGCTTTGCCTTTTTATGGACACTAACCCTGGGCGTAACCCTAACCCTAACCCTAGGCGGAACTGGAATACTTGTGCCGCGTCATTTTCCATAGCGTAAGAAAAGGAGGGAGCAAGGTTGGGGCATTGTTGCGCTCCTCTTGGCATGCCTTTCGCATTGTCAGTATCCCTGGCGCTCTGGGCTTTGTCTTTTTCTGGACACTAACCCTGGGCGTAACCCTAACCCTAACCGTAGGTGGAACTGGAATACTTGGGCTGAGGCGTGTTCCGTAGCGAACGAAAAGGAGGGAGCAATGTTGGGGTATTGTCGCGCTCCTCTTGGCATGCCTTTCACATTGTCAGTGTCCCTGGAGCTCTGGGCTTTGTGGTTTTCTGAACGCTAACCCAAGGCATAACCCAAACCCTAACCCTAGGCATTATTCTCACGCTAAGCCCAGGTGGAGCTTGAATAGCGCATTGGGCTGCGGTGAGTGCTGAGAAGAGAGAAAAAGTGAGAACAAAGTTGAGCCATTTTTGTATTATTCTTGGCATGCCTTTTGCATTGTCAATGTCCCTGGAGCTCTGGGCTTTGTGGTTTTCTGGACACTAACCCTAGGCGTAACCCTAACCCTAACCCTATGTGGGACTGGAATAAATGGGCTCAGGCGAGTTCCATAGCGAAAGAAAAGGATGGAGCAAGGTTGGGGCGCAGTTGCCCTCCTCTTGGCATGCCTTTCACATTGTCAGTGTCCCTGGAGCTCTGGGCTTTGTGGTTTTCTGAACGCGAACCCGAGGCATAACCCGAACCCAAACCTTAGGCTTAAATGGTATACTTCGGCAGAAGCGTGTTCCATAGCGAAAGGAAAGGAGGGAGCAAGGTTGGGGCATTGTTGTGCTCCTCTTGGCATGCCTTTTGCATTGTCAGTGTCCCTGGAGCTCTGGGCTTTGTGGTTTTGCGAACTCTAACCCTAGGCGTAACCCTAACCCTAACCCTAGGCGGAACTGGAATACTTGGGCTGAGGCGTGTTCCATAGCGAAAGAAAAGGAGGGAGCAAGGTTGGGGCATTGTTGCGCTCCTCTTGGCCTGTCTTTCACATTGTCAGTGTCTCTGGAGCTCTGGGCTTTGTGGTTTTCTGGATGCTAACCCTAGGCCTAACCCTAACCCTAACCCTATGTGGAACTGGAATACTTGGGCTGAGGCATGTTCCATAGCGAAAGAAAAGGAGGGAGCAATTTTGGGGCATTGTCGCGCTCCTCTTGGCATGCCTTTCACATTGTCAGTGTCCCTGGAGCTCTGGGCTTTGTGGTTTTCTGTAAGATAACCAAAGGCATAACCCAAACCCTAACCCTAGGCATTATTCTCACGCTAAGCCCAGGTGGAGCTTGAATAGTGCATTGGGCTGCTGTGAGTGCTGAGAAGAGAGAAAAGGTGAGAATAAAGTGGGGCCATTTTTGTACTATTTTGGCATGCCCTTCGCAATGTCAATGTCTCTGGAGCTCTGGGCTTTGTGGTTTTCTGAACACTAACCCCAGGTGTAACCCTAACCCTAACCCTAGGCGGAACTGGAATACATGGGCTGAGGCATTTTCCATAGCGAAAGGAAAGGAGGGAACAAGGTTGGGGCATTGTTGCGCTCCTCTTGGCATGCCTTTCCCATTGTCAGTATCCCTGGAGCTCTGGGCTTTGCCTTTTTCTGGACACTAACCCTGTGCGTAACCCTAACCCTAACCGTAGGCGGAACTGAAATAAATAGGCTGAGTCTTGTTCCGTAGCGAACAAAAAGGAGGGAGCAAGGTTGGGGCGCAGTTGCCCTCCTCTTGGCATGCCTTTCACATTGTCAGTGTCCCTGGAGCTCTGGGCTTTGTGGTTTTCTGAACGCTAACCCAAGGCATAACCCTAAAGTTAACCCTTGTAATTATTCTCACGCTAAGCCCAGGTGGAGCTTGAATAGTGCATTGGGCTGCGGTGAGTGCTGAGAAGAGAGAAAAGGTGAGAATAAAGTGGGGCCATTTTTGTACTTTTTGGCATGCCCTTCGCCATGTCAATGTCTCTGGAGCTCTGGGCTTTGTGGTTTTCTGAACACTAACCCCAGGTGTAACCCTAACCCTAACCCTAGGCGGAACCGGAATACATGGGCTGAGGCATTTTCCATAGCGAAAGGAAAGGAGGGAGCAAGGTTGGGGCATTGTTGCGCTCCTCTTGGCATGCCTTTCCCATTGTCAGTATCCCTGGAGCTCTGGGCTTTGCCTTTTTCTGGACACTAACCCTGTGCGTAACCCTAACCCTAACCGTAGGCGGAACTGAAATAAATAGGCTGAGTCTTGTTCCGTAGCGAACAAAAAGGAGGGAGCAATGTTGGGGCGCAGTTGCCCTCCTCTTGGCATGCCTTTCACATTGTCAGTGTCCCTGGAGCTCTGGGCTTTGTGGTTTTCTGAACGCTAACCCAAGGCATAACCCTAAAGTTAACCCTTGTAATTATTCTCACGCTAAGCCCAGGTGGAGCTTGAATAGTGCATTGGGCTGCGGTGAGTGCTGAGAAGAGAGAAAAGGTGAGAATAAAGTGGGGCCATTTTTGTACTTTTTTGGCATGCCCTTCGCCATGTCAATGTCTCTGGAGCTCTGGGCTTTGTGGTTTTCTGAACACTAACCCCAGGTGTAACCCTAACCCTAACCCTAGGCGGAACCGGAATACATGGGCTGAGGCATTTTCCATAGCGAAAGGAAAGGAGGGAGCAAGGTTGGGGCAGTGTTGCGCTCCTCTTGGCATGCCTTTCACATTGTCAGTATCCCTGGAGCTCTGGGCTTTGCCTTTTTCTGGACACTAACCCTGTGCGTAACCCTAACCCTAACCGTAGGCGGAACTGAAATAAATAGGCTGAGTCGTGTTCCGTAGCGAAAGAAAAGGAGGGAGCAAGGTTGGGGCGCAGTTGCCCTCCTCTTGGCATGCCTTTCACATTGTCAGTGTCCCTGGAGCTCTGGGCTTTGTGGTTTTCTGTAAGCTAACCCAAGGCATAACCCTAACGTTAACCCTAGTAATTATTCTCACGCTAAGCCCAGGTGGTGGTTGAATACTGCATTGGGCCGAGGTGAGTGCTGAGAAGAGAGAAAAAGTGAGAACAAAGTTGGGCCATTTTTGTATTATTCTTGGCATGCCTTTTGCATTGTCAATGTCCCTGGAGCTCTGGGCTTTGTGGTTTTCTGGACACTAACCCTAGGCGTAACCCTAACCCTAACCCTATGTGGGACTGGAATAAATGGGCTCAGGCGAGTTCCATAGCGGAAGAAAAGGATGGAGCAAGGTTGGGGCGCAGTTGCCCTCCTCTTGGCATGCCTTTCACATTGTCAGTGTCCCTGGAGCTCTGGGCTTTGTGGTTTTCTGAACGTGAACCCGAGGCATAACCCGAACCCGAACCTTAGGCTTAAATGGTATACTTTGGCAGAAGCGTGTTCCATAGCGAAAGGAAAGGAGGGAGCAAGGTTGGGGCATTGTTGTGCTCCTCTTGGCATGCCTTTTGCATTGTCAGTGTCCCTGGAGCTCTGGGCTTTGTGGTTTTGCGAACGCTAACCCTAGGCGTAACCCTAACCCTAACCCTAGGCGGAACTGCAATACTTGGGCTGAGGCGTGTTCCATTGCGAAAGAAAAGGAGGGAGCAAGGTTGGGGCATTGTTGCGCTCCTCTTGGCCTGTCTTTCACATTGTCAGTGTCTCTGGAGCTCTGGGCTTTGTGGTTTTCTGGATGCTAACCCTAGGCGTAACCCTAACGTTAACCCTAGTAATTATTCTCACGCTAAGCCCAGGTGGAGGTTGAATGCTGCATTGGGCCGAGGTGAGTGCTGAGAAGAGAGAAAAAGTGAGAACAAAGTTGGGCCATTTTTGTATTTTTCTTGGCATGCCTTTTGCATTGTCAATGTCCCTGGAGCTCTGGGCTTTGTGGTTTTCTGGACACTAACCCTAGGCGTAACCCTAACCCTAACCCTATGTGGGACTGGAATAAATGGGCTCAGGCGAGTTCCATAGCAGAAGAAAAGGATGGAGCAAGGTTGGGGCGCAGTTGCCCTCCTCTTGGCATGCCTTTCACATTGTCAGTGTCCCTGGAGCTCTGGGCTTTGTGGTTTTCTGAACGCGAACCCGAGGCATAACCCGAACCCAAACCTTAGGCTTAAATGGTATACTTCGGCAGAAGCGTGTTCCATAGCGAAAGGAAAGGAGGGAGCAAGGTTGGGGCATTGTTGTGCTCCTCTTGGCATGCCTTTCACATTGTCAGTGTCCCTGGAGCTCTGGGCTTTGTGGTTTTCTGAACGCTAACCCTAGGCGTAACCCTAACCCTAACCCTAGGTGGAACTGGAATACTTGGGCTGAGGCGTGTTCCATAGCGAAAGAAAAGGAGGGAGCAAGGTTGGGGCATTGTTGCGCTCCTCTTGGCCTGTCTTTCACATTGTCAGTGTCTCTGGAGCGCTGGGCTTTGTGGTTTTCTGGATGCTAACCCTAGGCGTAACCCTAACCCTAACCCTATGTGGAACTGGTATACTTGGGCTGAGGCGTGTTCCATAGCGAAAGAAAAGAAGGGAGCAAGGTTGGGGCATTGTTGCGCTCCTCTTGGCATGCCTTTCACATTGTCAGTGTCTCTGGAGCTCTGGGCTTTGTGGTTTTCTGGATGCTAACCCTAGGCGTAACCCTAACCCTAACCCTATGTGGAACTGGAATACTTGGGCTGAGGCATGTTCCATAGCGAAAGAAAAGAAGGGAGCAAGGTTGGGGCATTGTTGTGCTCCTCTTGGCATGCCTTTTGCATTGTCAGTGTCCCTGGAGCTCTGGGCTTTGTGGTTTTCTGAACGCTAACCCTAGGCATAACCCTAACACTAACCCTAGGCGGAACTGGAATACTTGTGCCGCGGCATTTTCCATAGCGAACGGAAAGGAGGGAGAAAGGTTGGGGCATTGTTGCGCTCCTCTTGGCATGCCCTTCGCATTGTCAGTATCCCTGGAGCTCTGGGCTTTGCCTTTTTCTGGACACTAACCCTGGGCGTAACCCTAACCCTAACCCTAGGCGGAACTGGAATACTTGTGCCGCGGCATTTTCCATAGCGTAAGAAAAGGAGGGAGCAAGGTTGGGGCATTGTTGCGCTCCTCTTGGCATGCCTTTCGCATTGTCAGTATCCCTGGCGCTCTGGGCTTTGTCTTTTTCTGGACACTAACCCTGGGCGTAACCCTAACCCTAACCGTAGGCGGAACTGAAATAAATAGGCTGAGTCGTGTTCCGTAGCGAACGAAAAGAGGGAGCAATTTTGGGGCATTGTCGCGCTCCTCTTGGCATGCCTTTCACATTGTCAGTGTCCCTGGAGCTCTGGGCTTTGTGGTTTTCTGAACGCTAACCCAAGGCATAACCCAAACCCTAACCCTAGGCATTATTCTCACGCTAAGCCCAGGTGGAGCTTGAATAGTGCATTGGGCTGCGGTGAGTGCTGAGAAGAGAGAAAAGGTGAGAATAAAGTGGGGCCATTTTTGTACTATTTTGGCATGCCCTTCGCCATGTCTATGTCTCTGGAGCTCTGGGCTTTGTGGTTTTCTGGACACTAACCCCAGGTGTAACCCTAACCCTAACCCTAGGCGGAACTGGAATACTTGTGCCGCGGCATTTTCCATAGCGAACGGAAAGGAGGGAGCAAGGTTGGGGCATTGTTGCGCTCCTCTTGGCATGCCTTTCGCATTGTCAGTATCCCTGGAGCTCTGGACTTTGCCTTTTTCTGGACACTAACCCTGTGCGTAACCCTAACCCTAACCGTAGGCGGAACTGGAATACTTGGGCTGAGTCGTGTTCCGTAGCGAACGAAAAGGAGGGAGCAATGTTGGGGTATTGTCACGCTCCTCTTGGCATGCCTTTCACATTGTCAGTGTCCCTGGAGCTCTGGGCTTTGTGGTTTTCTGAACGCTAACCCAAGGCATAACCCAAACCCTAACCCTAGGCATTATTCTCACGCTAAGCCCAGGTGGAGCTTGAATAGTGCATTGGGCTGCGGTGAGTGCTGAGAAGAGAGAAAAAAGTGAGAACAAAGTTGGGCCATTTTTGTATTATTCTTGGCATGCCTTTTGCATTGTCAATGTCCCTGGAGCTCTGGGCTTTGTGGTTTTCTGGACACTAACCCTAGGCGTAACCCTAACCCTAACCCTATGTGGGACTGGAATAAATGGGCTCAGGCGAGTTCCATAGCGAAAGAAAAGGATGGAGCAAGGTTGGGGCGCAGTTGCCCTCCTCTTGGCATGCCTTTCACATTGTCAGTGTCCCTGGAGCTCTGGGCTTTGTGGTTTTCTGAACGCGAACCCGAGGCATAACCCGAACCCAAACCTTAGGCTTAAATGGTATACTTCGGCAGAAGCGTGTTCCATAGCGAAAGGAAAGGAGGGAGCAAGGTTGGGGCATTGTTGTGCTCCTCTTGGCATGCCTTTTGCATTGTCAGTGTCCCTGGAGCTCTGGGCTTTGTGGTTTTCTGGATGCTAACCCTAGGCCTAACCCTAACCCTAACCCTATGTGGAACTGGAATACTTGGGCTGAGGCGTGTTCCATAGCGAAAGGAAATGAGGGAGCAAGGTTGGGGCATTGTTGCGCTCCTCTTGGCATGCCTTTCACATTGTCAGTGTCTCTGGAGCTCTGGGCTTTGTGGTTTTGCGAACGCTAACCCTAGGCGTAACCCTAACCCTAACCCTATGTGAAACTGGAATACTTGGGCTGAGGCGTGTTCCATAGCGAAAGAAAAGGAGGGAGCAAGGTTGGGGCATTGTTGCGCTCCTCTTGGCATGCCTTTCACATTGTCAGTGTCTCTGGAGCTCTGGGCTTTGTGGTTTTCTGGATGCTAACCCTAGGCCTAACCCTAACCCTAACCCTATGTGGAACTGGAATACTTGGGCTGAGGCGTGTTCCATAGCGAAAGAAAAGGAGGGAGCAAGGTTGGGGCATTGTTGCGCTCCTCTTGGCATGCCTTTCACATTGTCAGTGTCTCTGGAGCTCTGGGCTTTGTGGTTTTCTGGATGGTAACCCTAGGCGTAACCCTAACCCTAACCCTATGTGAAACTGGAATACTTGGGCTGAGGCGTGTTCCATAGCGAAAGAAAAGGAGGGAGCAAGGTTGGGGCATTGTTGCACTCCTCTTGGCATGCCTTTCGCATTGTCAGTATCCCTGGAGCTCTGGGCTTTGCCTTTTTCTGGACACTAACCCTGGGCGTAACCCTAACCCTAACCGTAGGCGGAACTGGAATACTTGGGCTGAGTCGTGTTCCGTAGCGAAAGAAAAGGAGGGAGCAAGGTTGGGGCATTGTTGCGCTCCTCTTGGCCTGTCTTTCACATTGTCAGTGTCTCTGGAGCTCTGGGCTTTGTGGTTTTCTGAACGCTAACGCCAGGTGTAACCCTAACCCTAACCCTAGGCGGAACTGGAATACATGGGCTGAAGGCATTTTCCATAGCGAACGGAAAGGAGTGAGCAAGGTTGGGGCATTGTTGCGCTCCTCTTGGCATGCCTTTCGCATTGTCAGTATCCCTGGAGCTCTGGGCTTTGCCTTTTTCTGGCGAACCTAACCCTGGGCGTAACCCTAACCCTAACCCTAGGCGGACTGAATAAATAGGCTGAGGTCGTGTTCCGTAGCGAAAGAAAAGGAGGGAGCAAGGCTGGGGCATTGTTGCGCTCCTCTTGGCCTGCCTTTCACATTGTCAGTGTCTCTAGAGCCTCTGGGCTTTGTGGTTTTCTGGATGCTAACCCTAGGCCTAACCCTAACCCTAACCCTAGGCGGAACTGGAATACTTGGCCGCGGGCATTTTCCATAGCGTAAGAAAAGGAGGGAGCAAGGTTGGGGCATTGTTGCGCTCCTCTTGGCAATGCCTTTCGCATTGTCAGTATCCCTGGCGCTCTGGGCTTTGTCTTTTTCTGGACACTAACCCTGGCGTAACCCCTAACACCTAAACCGTAGGTGGAACTGGAATACTTGGGCTGAGTCGTGTTCCGTAGCGAACGAAAAGGAGGGAGCAATTTTGGGGCATTGTCGCGCTCCTCTTGGCATGCCTTTCACATTGTCAGTGTCCCTGGAGCTCTGGGCTTTGTGGTTTTCTGAACGCTAACCCAAGGCATAACCCAAACCCTAACCCTAGGCATTATTCTCCACGCTAAGCCCAGGTGGAGCTTGAATAGTGCATTGGGCTGCGGTGAGTGCTGAGAAGAGAGAAAAGGTGAGAATAAAGTGGGGCCATTTTTGTACTATTTTGGCATGCCCTTTCGCCATGTCTATGTCTCTGGAGCTCTGGGCTTTGTGGTTTTCTGGACACTAACCCCAGGTGTAACCTAACCCTAACGCTAGGCTGAACTGGAATACTTGTGCCGCGGCATTTTCCATAGCGAACGGAAAGGAGGGAGCAAGGTTGGGGCATGTTGCGCTCCTCTTGGCATGCCTTTCGCATTGTCAGTTCCCTGGAGCTCTGGGCTTTGCCTTTTTCCGGACACTAACCTGGGCGTAACCCTAACCCTAACCCGAACCGTAGGCGGAACTGGAATACTTGGGCTGAGGTCGTGTTCCGTAGCGAACGAAAAGGAGGGAGCAAGGTCTGGGGCATTGTTGCGCTCCTCTTGGCCTGTCTTTCACATTGTCAGTGTCTCTGGAGCTCTGGCTTTGTGGTTTCTGGATGCTAACCCTAGGCGTAACCCTAACCCTAACCCTATGTGGAACTGGAATACTTGGGCTGAGGCATGTTCCATAGCGAAAGAAAAAAGGGAGCAAGGTTGGGGCATTGTTGTGCTCCTCTTGGCATGCCTTTTGCATTGTCAGTGTCCCTGGAGCTCTGGGCTTTGTGGTTTTCTGAACGCTAACCCTAGGCATAACCCTAACCCTAACCCTAGGCGGAACTGGAATACTTGTGCCGCGGCATTTCCATAGCGAACGAAAGGAGGGAGCAAGGTTGGGGCATTGTTGCGCTCCTCTTGGCATGCCCTTTCACATTGTCAGTATCCCTGGAGCTCTGGGCTTTGTTTTTATGGAACTAACCCTGGGCGTAACCCTAACCCTAACCCTAGGCGGAACTGGAATACTTGTGCCGCGTCATTTTCCATAGCGTAAGAAAAGGAGGGAGCAAGGTTGGGGCATTGTTGCGCTCCTCTTGGCATGCCTTTCGCATTGTCAGTATCCCTGGCGCTCTGGGCTTTGCTTTTTCTGGACACTAACCCTGGGCGTAACCCTAACCCTAACCGTAGGTGGAACTGGAATACTTGGGCTGAGGCGTGTTCCGTAGCGAACGAAAAGGAGGGAGCAAGTTGGGTATTGTCCCGCTCCTCTTGGCATGCCTTTCACATTGTCAGTGTCCTGGAGCTCTGGGCTTTGTGGTTTTCTGAACGCTAACCCAAGGCATAACCCAAACCCTAACCCTAGGCATTATTCTCACGCTAAGCCCAGGTGGAGCTTGAATAGCGCATTGGGCTGCGGTGAGTGCTGAGAAGAGAGAAAAAGTGAGAAAAAGTTGGCCATTTTTGTATTTTCTTGGCATGCCTTTTGCATTGTCAATGTCCCTGGAGCTCTGGGCTTTGTGGTTTTCTGGACACTAACCCTAGGCGTAACCCTAACCCTAACCCTATGTGGGACTGGAATAAATGGGCTCAGGCGAGTTCCATAGCGAAAGAAAAGGATGGAGCAAGGTTGGGGCGCAGTTGCCCTCCTCTTGGCATGCCTTTCACATTGTCAGTGTCCCTGGAGCTCTGGGCTTTGTGGTTTTCTGAACGCGAACCCGAGGCATAACCCGAACCCAAACCTTAGGCTTAAATGGTATACTTCGGCTGAAGCGTGTTCCATAGCGAAAGGAAAGGAGGGAGCAAGGTTGGGGCATTGTTGTGCTCCTCTTGGCATGCCTTTGCATTGTCAGTGTCCTGGAGCTCTGGGCTTTGTGGTTTTGGAACTAACCCTAGGCGTAACCCTAACCCTAACCCTAGGCGGAACTGGAATACTTGGGCTGAGGCGTGTTCCATAGCGAAAGAAAAGGAGGGAGCAAGGTTGGGGCATTGTTGCGCTCCTCTTGGCATGCCTTTCACATTGTCAGTGTCTCTGGAGCTCTGGGCTTTGTGGTTTTCTGGATGCTAACCCTAGGCCTAACCCTAACCCTAACCCTATGTGGAACTGGAATACTTGGGCTGAGGCATGTTCCATAGCGAACGAAAAGGAGGGAGCAATTTGGGGCATTGTCGCGCTCCTCTTGGCATGCCTTTCATTGTCAGTGTCCCTGGAGCTCTGGGCTTTGTGGTTTTCTGTAAGCTAACCCAAGGCATAACCCAAACCCTAACCCTAGGCATTATTCTCACGCTAAGCCCAGGTGGAGCTTGAATAGTGCATTGGGCTGCGGTGAGTGCTGAGAAGAGAGAAAGGTGAGAATAAAGTGGGGCCATTTTTGTACTATTTTGGCATGCCCTTCGCAATGTCAATGTCTCTGGAGCTCTGGGCTTTTGTGGTTTTCTGAACACTAACCCTAGGTGTAACCCTAACCCTAACCCTAGGCGGAACTGGAATACATGGCTGAGGCATTTTCCATAGCGAAAGGAAAGGAGGAACAAGGTTGGGGCATTGTTGCGCTCCTCTTGGCTGCCTTTCACCCATTGTCAGTATCCCTGGAGCTCTGGGCTTTGCCTTTTTCTGACACTAACCTGTGCGTAACCCTAACCCTAACCGTAGGCGGAACTGGAAATAAATAGGGCTGAGTCTTGTTCCGTAGCGAACAAAAAGGAGGGAGCAAGGTTGGGGCGCAGTTGCCCTCCTCTTGGCATGCCTTTCACATTGTCAGTGTCCCTGGAGCTCTGGGCTTTGTGGTTTTCTGAACGCTAACCCAAGGCATAACCCTAAAGTTAACCCTGTAATTATTCTCACGCTAAAGCCCAGGTGGAGCTTGAATAGTGCATGGGCTGCGGTGAGTGCTGAGAAGAGAGAAAAGTGAGAATAAAGTTGGGCCATTTTTGTACTTTTTTGGCATGCCTTTTCGCCATGTCAATGTCTCTGGAGCTCTGGGCTTTGTGGTTTTCTGAACACTAACCCAGGTGTAACCCTAACCCTAACCCTAGGCGGAACCGGAATACAATGGGCCTGAGGCATTTTCCATAGCGAAAGAAAGGAGGGAGCAAGTTGGGGCATTGTTGCGCTCCTCTTGGCATGCCTTTCCCATTGTCAGTATCCCTGGAGCTCTGGGCTTTGCCTTTTCTGGACACTAACCCTGTGCGTAACCCTAACCCTAACCGTAGGCGGAACTGAAATAAATAGGCTGAGTCTTGTTCCGTAGCGAACAAAAAGGAGGGAGCAATGGTTGGGGCGCAGTTGCCCTCCTT
>JACSVZ010000280.1:0-26366 GCA_014706295.1 Lycocorax pyrrhopterus obiensis | reverse complement strand
TTCAGTGCTCCCCGGGCCCCAGGGGTCAGAGCAGCATTCGTGCCCTGGCCCACACCTTCCTCGTCTGTGTCACAGCCCTGGGTTTAGGATGGCCACGGGCTGGCACGTGTCCCAAGGAGGCCGTGCCAGCTTCTGTGGAAGGCCCCGTGCCCTTCCCGCTGCAGCTGCGTCGGCAGCCTTGGGGGCTCCTTCTGCTGCCCTGAGCCCGCAGAGCAGGGCAGCGTTTGCTTATGGTTTGAGCTGTTTCCTAAAGATCCCGTCGGGCTGTCTTAGACACTTGGGACAAGGGATTCCTTCTAACCTGGGCCACTTTGGGTGGGCTGGGGCGGCCCCAGGGCAGGTGGCAGTGTGTGCAAGGGCCCTTTGTTGACACGGTTGCAGCATGGTCACCGTGGGGATGGAACGGGACGGGCTGTTCCAGGGCCCTTTGTGACACGTGGGTGACATAGGCTTTGGCGGTGACGCAGCCACGCCACAGTGCTCGGTGCACGCGACGGGACAGACGGGACAGAGTGGTGCTGTGAGGAGCCCCCGCACAGCGCACTCGTTCCTTGTTGACCCGGAGCTTTTCTGAGGCGTTACTCCTGCAGGTGACCTCGAGGCCTGGCCACAGGACTTGGTGACCTTTGGCCTTCTCGAGGCTTCTCTTCTGCAGGTGCCCTTGAGGGCAGACCGTGGCACTCGCTGCCCCGGAGCTTTTCCAGGGCAATCTCTCCTGCAAGTAGCCATAAATCCAGTCACTGACATGGAGCAGAGACCCCCACGCGTGCCCAAGCTGGCCTGGGTGAAGGAGGAGGAAGAAGGCCCTGGAGCTGCTCCAGCACAGCAGCCTGAGGAGATGGAGCAGTTCCAGCCGCTGTGGGAGGGTGAGTAGCAGAGCTGGGTCCTCGAGGCCTGGCCACAGGACTTGGTGACCTTTGGCCTTCCCGAGGCTTCTCTTCTGCAGGTGCCCTTGAGGGCAGACCGTGGCACTCGCTGCCCCGGCGCTTTTCCAAGGCACCTCTCCTGCAAGTAGCCATAAATCCAGTCACTGACATGGAGCAGAGACCCCCACGCGTGCCCAAGCTGGCCTGGGTGAAAGAGGAGGAAGAAGGCCCTGGAGCTGCTCCAGCACAGCAGCCTGAGGAGATGGAGCAGTTCCAGCCGCTGCAGGAGGGTGAGTAGCAGAGCTGGGGCCACAGGGCTGGTGCCTGCAGCCAGCTTGGCCCCATCCCCCCCCATCCCATCCCATCCCATCATCCCCCATCCCATCCCATCCCATCCCATCATCACCCATCCCATCCCATCCCATCCCATCATCACCCATCCCATCCCATCCCATCCCATCCCCTGGGGACATGCCCATGGACAGGAGGGAGGAGAGGCCGGGGCACACCCCCTCGCAGCAGCCGTGCTCCATCCCCTGGGGCATCCCGGGGCTGTCCCTGCCTGGGCAGCGCAGGGCTGGGCTGTGCTCCCCGGCCTCTCCCGCAGCCCCTCAGCTCTGGCTGCGCTCGCTCTTTGCCAGGTGCAGCCACGGACCGGACACAAGAGCAAGAACCCACCCGTGGCCTCTTCCACAGAACAGCGCAGGTACCTGCAGCCGTCCCCACCTGGGCTGGGCCTGTTGTCACTGCTCAGCCGAGCACCGTGCTTGGAGCACTCCATGGAACATCCCTCTCTTGCCTGTCCTTTGTTCTCCTGCCGGACTTGCAAATTCATCAAGCGCATTTGGCAGGAACAGACCAGCGTCACGGGCACAGGGGTCCATGGAAAACTGTGATGTCGACAACATGGACACCAGTGCTGTCATGCTGGATTTGCTTTTGGAGAAGGGTATTTCCAGTCCAAAGCAAATAAGCAGCCTGCGGCCAGGGTTCAATCCTCCCAGGAATCACTTGGCCTCCCAAGCCACACCTGCTGGTCACTGTAAGCCTTTGAGGCCATCGCAGTGTGGTGGGAAGGGAAGCATTTCTCTGGGGAAGCTGGGGACATTACTCCCTCTGGCAGCTTTCCAAGTCTCCCCGTGCCTTCTGCAGGTGCCCGCCATGGTGAGGTACATCCACCGACGGCTCACGTCAAACGAGTCTGGTGAGCACAATCTGGACAGGACCCTTCTGGATCTGACCGAGGCACACCCCGCTGATGTAGTGGTGACTCTCCTGCGTGTGGCCCCATCGTGTGACAGGTATGGGGCCCACCTGCCCAGAAGGATCAGGGCTCACCAGCTCATCACCCTGTACAGCCTGTCCCAGGTGTCTGACAAACAGAGAATTCCAGGGCCCTCTGGCTCTCCTCCCTTTCCCAGCCCTGGCATGTCAGCCCCCGAGCCTGCTGCCATGCTCCCTCCCTGCCCCTCGGGGGCCAGTCCCCACAGGGCTGGGCTGCCTGGGTGCTGCCGGTGAGGGGCAGCGGGCAGAGGCAGAGCTGGCAGCCAGCTCAGGTTCCCGCTGCTGCCCAAGCCACAGTGCTGTGTCCAACACTCCCCTGAGACAGGGCTCTGACTCCACAGAGCTGCTACGACCATGTGGAGGACGATCATGTCCTCAAGCAGGACTGCGGAGCCCGTGCTGCTGATACTCCTCAATGTGCTGGGGAACTGGCCAGAGCACAGCACGTGCACCTCAGATGGGGACGACACGGATGTCTTTGCCCTGGCTGTGAGTTTCTGGAACTGGCCTTTGCTCACCCCAAGGTCACCTCTCCGGCAGCTCTCCGTCCTCCTTCCCCCACTGCATCTCCCTGCCTCAGGCGCTGGGCTGAAACCTGGCCTAAGGGCAGGTTCAGGGGCACCAGGCCCGGTGCTCCCCCTGCGTCTCCCCTGGCCTCTCCCTCCCACGCTCGGGCCCTGCCACACGGACACCTCGGCACTGAGCGCTGTCTCGGGGTGCTTTGTCCTTTGCAGGCAACTGTGGTGATGTGGGAGATCCTCCAGGTGCCCTGCTGGCCACAAGTAGTGACGGTGTATTTCCCCCGCCTCTTTGTGCATCTGCTCTTCCAAGTGTTCTTCAGCACGTTAGATATGCCAGAGGAGGTCGATACCTTCTGGAAGGGATGCCAGGAGCAACACGGCCTTGCAACCAACCCCAACAGGTGCTCCATCCCAGTCCTCCTGTCCCTGCCACGTCCCCAGGGCAGGAGCCAGCGCTCCCAGCGTGACCTGGGATTTGCTCTGCACACAGGTTTGCAGTGCGGACCCTGAAGGCCCTGCTCTGCCTGCTCCAGTGTGAGGATGTGGTGATGGCAATTGAACGCAAGCGTGGCTGGGACACACTGCTCTGTGTTGACACCCACCACTATGCCGTGGGTCTGCTGGCCAGGTGAGACCCCCTTTCTCCCCACCTACCCCCGGCATTTGTGCCCTGTGCCCGGGGTGCCCCACACAGTCCCCGTGGTCGTGAGCCAGAGGGCCTTGTCACCAAGGGACGGCCAAGGAGACTGGAAAGGGCTGGGAGAGGAGAGTGCCCACAAGGAGCCGCCTCCCAAAGGGCCCGGGTCCCCTTGCAGGGTGGTGGGGAAAGACCAGACCTCTGTGAGTCAGTCCTGGCAGAGGTTTGCCCCCGCTGGCTCAGGGTCCTGGTTCCTTTTTCCTCCTGTCAGAGAAATTCGCCGTGCGTCCATACCCTTGTGTTCCGGGATTGCATTTTACCTGCTCGAGCTGCTCAGCAAAGAGATGCCATACTGGGATTTCGCCGCCATGGCGTTCCTTGTGGAGGTGAGCCTGAAGGCCAGCGCTGCCTCGCTGAGCTGCCTCCCAGCTCTCTGCCCTCTCGTAGCCGCAGCTGCCTGGGACGGTGCCCGTGCCCTGTGCTGCTGCCTGGGCCCAGCCCTGTGCGCTTCCGGGCTCCTGCTGGCCGGGTCCCCTGCCACTGCCTCGTGCCTTTCAGATCCTGGAGTGCCTGGACTTGAGTGAATGTGGAGACAGCGTCCTGGAGATCATGTCAAAGAACCTGCAGAGCGAGTGCAGGGAGAGGCGTCGCTTGGCACTCCGAGGCCTCGTGGTGCTCAGCGAGGATCCCTCGATGGTGAGAAGGGGACAGCGGCTGAAGCTGTGCCGGCAGCGTGGGGCCGGGCAACGCAGTCGCTCGGGCTTGGCTGGGCTTCGGGCGCTGAGGCAACTGCTCCCAGCTCTCCTGCCTCCCGTTCAGCCACCCGAGTGCTTTGGCCTCTGGGCCTTGCAGCAGCAGGGTGGGGGTTTCACAGACTTGTGTTCCGCACAGGCTAAAAGAACGTGGAGCCTGGCTGAAAGCCTCGTGGAGCTCCTGCAGGAAAATGACGGCGATGTGGTTAGGATGACCATCGTTCTACTCAGCTCCTTGTTCCTGTATAATGCACGCTCGATAGCCAGCCCCATCGCCCTGCAGCTGGCTGAGGCGCTCCTGCCGCTCTTTGACAATGTAAGGCCCTGTGGATTTTCAGGCCTGTGGCCAGGTGGGTCTGAAGCAGCCGATGCTGAGGTCTTTTTTCTTCCTTTCACACAGGACGATAGCCAGGTGCAGCTGTGCTCCATGTTTGTCTTCCGAGAGATGATGGAGTTATTAACGGAAGAGGGACAGAAGGCTCTGAAGTCACTCGTGCACCAGAGCCTGCTCCCACTCTCCTTCCACTGCCATGACGAGAACCAGCGTGTGGTTGAGGTGAGGACTCGTGGGCTGCTGGTGTCCCCCTGGGAGGGGGCTCGGCTGCCTCCTGCTCTGGCGCCTCGAGGGCTGCAGCCTCCTCCTGGCCTTGGTACAGGGACGTGGGTCCTGTGCCCTGGGCTGTGGTGCCATCTCCCGGTCTCTGCTGCTCTCCAGGCCTCCCGGGAAACGCTGCATTCTTCAGCCAGATTCCTGAAGAGGAGGGATCTCGAACAGATGCTGCAGGTGGATCAGACGTGGAGGTTCGGCGAGGGCCTGGTAAGGAGGGCCTGGAGGCCCCAGCCGCAGCCTGCAGAAGCCCCCTGCCCCCGGTGCCCAGTGTGTGTGGGGTTGGCAGCTGTGCCCCTGCCAAGCGCTGCACCCGGGGGCGCCAGCCTGCGCCCCGCACGCTGCTCCCTTCCCTGGGCCGCGCGGGCTCTTCTCCAGGCTCCTGCGGCCCCGAGCCGGGTGCCGACGGAGCCCCGGCCCCGCTGGGCCGTGGGGCGGGGCGGCACCGCGGCTCCCGGGGCAGCAGCCGGCCCTCGGCCCCCTCCAGAGCCCGGCGCCAGCGGCTGCTGGCCGGGTCTCAGGGCTGTGCGGGCAGGGGAGGGAGGCCAGGGCCGGGCGCAGGGAGCGCCCGGCCAAGGGGCTGAGCCTGCCTGCGCCAACGGCGCCCTCCGGGCGCCCTCTCCAGCTGGCAGAGGACAGGAGCCGAGCGGCCGAGCACCTGCGCCAGGCCCTGTCGTACCTGGACAGCCCACAGGAGCCCCTGCGAGAGGCGGCCGTCAGGTTCATCGGTGAGCCACGAGCCCGGGGTCCCTCCCCGCCCCGCCGCAGCTCGGCCCCAGCCCCGGCTGCTGGCCCCGAGGGCAGCGGGATCCGGCCCGGCGCTGTGGAGCCCCGCCTGCCCTCGGGGCTGCTGCCGCCCTGTCGCAGCCGTGCCCTCGGGCGTCAGGATGCGGCAAGGGCCCGGGCTGAGCCCTGGCGGGGGAGGAGAGCCTGTGGCCACAGGGCTGGCAGCGCCGCTGTGAGGGAGCTGTGCCGCGGGGGGCCGTGACAGGCTCTGTGTTCTCAGGGATCGCCGCGCGGCACCTGAGGGGGCAGAAGGAAGAGCTCCGGCTCGTCTGCGAGGGTGAGTGAGGGCAGCGGGGTGGCAGCGGGGGCTGTCGGGGGGAGCTGCAAGGCCTGCCCCGGCCGCGGAGGGCTCTGCTCCCCGTGCGGACGACGGGTGGCGTGGGCAGAGCACACAGAGATTTCAGGGGCACGCGGGGGATTCGTGGCCAGCACCTTCGGGCTGATCCCGTTGGTCCCTGCTCCCTCCTGGCCATGGCAAGAGCGGGCTGGGATGGCCCTGGCAGGGGGCTCTCCTCGGGTCCCCGCGGATCTGGGCTCTGACCGTGGCTCTGTTCCTCTCTCTTCCAGCCCTTGAAGACATGGCAGATGACGACAGCCCTGCCATCAGAAGCCTGGCTGTTCAAACACTGTACGTCCTCAGGGCAGTGGAGAGAGCTCCGTACTGCATTTTCAAGAAGCTGCAAGATCAGTTCCGCAGGGCATGCAGGAAACGGCCTTGTCTGTGGGGCCGTGGCTGGCTGTGCTGCTGGAGGAGCTCTGCGGAGAGCTGATCTGGGAGGCTCTGTCTGCTGGGGCCACCTGAGCCAGCGGGGATTTTTCTTTTCTTTAAGATTGTTCTTGCCGCCTTTTTGTTTTTCTTTAGGATGTAAATATAGAACGTGTTATAATACACGGACTCCCGGGAGCTTTCTTTTGCTGCCCAGGGTGCGCAGGGCATAGGGGAAGAGGGGAAAAAGGGTGCTTGTGCTCAGCAGGTTGCCCAGGCGTGCAGTGTGGAAGGGAAAATGGCCAGAGGCCCCTTGGCCTTTGGTGGTTCTGCAGAAGCCTTAACGCTGCCGACAGAGCGGGTGGGCAGGGGCCGGAGCTGCGGGGATCCCTGCGAGACTGGTGCCTGGAGATGGCCACAAGCCCTCTCCCAGCCAGGAACCGCCATCCGTGTCCTCCTGCCCCTGGGTTGCTGGCTGGATTGCTGAGGGCTCCGAGGTGCCTCTTGATGGGCCTCCCCTGGAGCTCCGTCGGGGCTGCGTCGCTGCCGGGCAGGTTGGGGGAGACCCTGAGGGGCCGGGGAGGTGGGAGGCCGTGAAGGGATGAGGTGCTGCGGAGGCCCTGACGGGACAAGGCAGTGGGAAGGCACGAGGGGGATGTGCGAGGGAGTGGGTGGCAGGAGGCTACAAGGGGACAGGAGGCCCCTGAGGGGCTGGGGCGGTGGGGGGGGCCTGAGGAATTGGGTGTCAGAGGCCGTAAGCAGCCCCCAGACAGCCGCCTTGTTCCTGCCACCTGGCTGCTCTGGCGCTTCCCCAGAGAGTCTCTCAGGCCTGCGGCAGAAGCCCTCGAGGCCGGGACACCGCCCCACCAGGAGGGTGGGGAAACCCCCGAGGTGCTCAGGCTGCGCTGGCTGGGGACAAGGAGGGCAAGGGGGGCCCTGCTGGGGCGCGGCCCCTGGGTGCTGCCAGGGCAGGGGGCAGAGGCAGGGCTGGCGGCCAGCCCGGGCCCCCGCGGCTGCCCAGGCCACGGTGCTGTGACTGAGGCCCCCCTGACACGGAGCTCTGGGCCTGCAGAGCTGCTGCCACCATGGGGAGGGCGGCGCTGTCCCCTGGAGCAGGGCTGCCGAGTCGCTGCTGCCGAAGCGGCTCTGGACGCCACAGAAAGGCACCAGAGTGTGCACAGGAACAGCGGGACCCCGAGCGCCGGCACCTGCTCAACAAGGCATCCGCACCAGCCGGCATGCCAAAGGGGGGGATACTGTGGGCACAATTGCACGTGGTTTGGCAAAAGGCTTCAGCAGAATTGGCCACAATGGCTTTCTCTCGACTCGCCAGCCGCACAGCAACGCTTGGCAGCTTCAGCTGCAGCCTGTGCCCCTGACTGACTTCAATGGCCGTGCTTGAGGGCACGCCCACCTTCCACAGTCAGGCGTCCCAAGGCAGCGGCATTGGTGCCATCGTGAGACAGAGACTCTGATGGCACACGAGCCCTGTGCTGCAGCTGCCGCCCCTCTCCTCCATGCAGGCACCTTAAAGACACGTGCGTGAGCTTCAAAACTAAATCCTGGACTTGCTTGGAACAAAGGAAGAAGCAGCAGGCGCTGAACAAAAGCAGGGAGTTGTGGCGGACATTCAGGGGTGGAGGGAAGCACTTTGGTGTCTGCTGAGGAGATGGCCCGGTTCACAAGCTCAGGCTTTGCTGCTACAAGATCCTGCTTTGCTCTTGCTGGAGGCCATTCCCTAGCAATGCATGGCCCTCCATTGTTCCTGGATCAAGCCTGGTGGACCTGTGGCAACAAGTCTGTCCCGTGTCCATGTGACAGCAGAAAAGGGCAGGACATGTCTGCTTCCAGCACCTGTCTGGCTGCTCCTGCAGGGTGCTGGCGCCATAATCAGAGACACAGAACAGCTTCTCCTCCCAGAGTTATCCTTATCCTCTGCGCTTCCCCAGGTGTCTGCCTTGATGTTCCCTGGGGACCTCCCTGTTTGTGGCCGTCCGCTGCCGTGCTCAGCAGGCACCCAGCTGTGTTTAGACGTGAGCTGCCACAGCCAGACACGCAGCAACTGGAGCGTTGAATATCAGAGGCTGGGCCAATTCTTTTTCTTTCCAAAGTGCAAGAAAGACAGACAGAAAAGCACAAGGAAACATGACAGTGTCTCTGTAGAGTCTCTTTGTCCTGTGAAACTCAGCAGCTGTTGGTGTTCTGGTGCTACCGCCAATGCCTTCCATGAAAAAATTTGTTCCAGGAAGGAGCAACATCATCTGACAGACACCAAGCATTGCCACCAGGTGCTCCAGGTGCTCCAGGTGCTCTTGCCAACAGCCCCTGTAGGAAGGAGCACAGCCCCCAGTGCACGTTGGCTTTGGCTGCCCTCTGGCAGAGAAGCCCCCCCCCGGGGCACAGGTCTCTGGGGCAGGAGACGGGCACCAGCGCGGCCAGGGCTCGGGGGGCTGGCAGGTCTGCTTCGGCCGGGACTCTGCCACACCTGCTGATTTCAGTGCTCCCCGGGCCCCAGGGGTCAGAGCAGCATTCGTGCCCTGGCCCACACCTTCCTTGTCTGTGTCACAGCCCTGGGTTTAGGATGGCCACGGGCTGGCACGTGTCCCAAGGAGGCCGTGCCAGCTTCTGTGGAAGGCCCCGTGCCCTTCCCGCTGCAGCTGCGTCGGCAGCCTTGGGGGCTCCTTCTGCTGCCCTGAGCCCGCAGAGCAGGGCAGCGTTTGCTTATGGTTTGAGCTGTTCCTAAAGATCCCGTCGGGCTGTCTTAGACACTTGGGACAAGGGATTCCTTCTAACCTGGGCCACTTTGGGTGGGCTGGGGGCGGCCCCAGGGCAGGTGGCAGTGTGTGCAAGGGCCCTTTGTGACACGGTGCAGCATGGTCACCGTGGGATGGAACGGGACGGGCTGTTCCAGGGCCCTTTGTGACACGTGGTGACATAGGTGTTGGCGGTGACGCAGCCACGCCACAGTGCTCGGTGCACGCGACGGGACAGGACGGGACAGAGTGGTGCTGTGAGGAGCCCCCGCACAGCGCACTCGTTCCTTGTTGACCCGGAGCTTTTCTGAGGCGTTACTCCTGCAGGTGACCTCGAGGCCTGGCCACAGGACTTGGTGACCTTTGGCCTTCTCGAGGCTTCTCTTCTGCAGGTGCCCTTGAGGGCAGACCGTGGCACTCGCTGCCCCGGCGCTTTTCCAAGGGCATCTCTCCTGCAAGTAGCCATAAATCCAGTCACTGACATGGAGCAGAGACCCCCACGCGTGCCCAAGCTGGCCTGGGTGAAAGAGGAGGAAGAAGGCCCTGGAGCTGCTCCAGCACAGCAGCCTGAGGAGATGGAGCAGTTCCAGCCGCTGCAGGAGGGTGAGTAGCAGAGCTGGGGCCACAGGGCTGGTGCCTGCAGCCAGCTTGGCCCCATCCCACCCATCCCATCCCATCCCATCCCATCCCATCCCATCCCATCCCATCCCATCCCATCCCATCCCATCCCATCCCATCCCATCCCATCCCATCCCATCCCATCCCATCCCCTGGGGACATGCCCATGGACAGGAGGGAGGAGAGGCCGGGGCACACCCCCTCGCAGCAGCCGTGCTCCATCCCCTGGGGCATCCCGGGGCTGTCCCTGCCTGGGCAGCGCAGGGCTGGGCTGTGCTCCCCGGCCTCTCCCGCAGCCCCTCAGCTCTGGCTGCGCTCGCTCTTTGCCAGGTGCAGCCACGGACCGGACACAAGAGCAAGAACCCACCCGTGGCCTCTTCCACAGAACAGCGCAGGTACCTGCAGCCGTCCCCACCTGGGCTGGGCCTGTTGTCACTGCTCAGCCGAGCACCGTGCTTGGAGCACTCCATGGAACATCCCTCTCTTGCCTGTCCTTTGTTCTCCTGCCGGACTTGCAAATTCATCAAGCGCATTTGGCAGGAACAGACCAGCGTCACGGGCACAGGGGTCCATGGAAAACTGTGATGTCGACAACATGGACACCAGTGCTGTCATGCTGGATTTGCTTTTGGAGAAGGGTATTTCCAGTCCAAAGCAAATAAGCAGCCTGCGGCCAGGGTTCAATCCTCCCAGGAATCACTTGGCCTCCCAAGCCACACCTGCTGGTCACTGTAAGCCTTTGAGGCCATCGCAGTGTGGTGGGAAGGGAAGCATTTCTCTGGGGAAGCTGGGGACATTACTCCCTCTGGCAGCTTTCCAAGTCTCCCCGTGCCTTCTGCAGGTGCCCGCCATGGTGAGGTACATCCACCGACGGCTCACGTCAAACGAGTCTGGTGAGCACAATCTGGACAGGACCCTTCTGGATCTGACCGAGGCACACCCCGCTGATGTAGTGGTGACTCTCCTGCGTGTGGCCCCATCGTGTGACAGGTATGGGGCCCACCTGCCCAGAAGGATCAGGGCTCACCAGCTCATCACCCTGTACAGCCTGTCCCAGGTGTCTGACAAACAGAGAATTCCAGGGCCCTCTGGCTCTCCTCCCTTTCCCAGCCCTGGCATGTCAGCCCCCGAGCCTGCTGCCACGCTCCCTCCCTGCCCCTCGGGGGCCAGTCCCCACAGGGCTGGGCTGCCTGGGTGCTGCCGGTGAGGGGCAGCGGGCAGAGGCAGAGCTGGCAGCCAGCTCAGGTTCCCGCTGCTGCCCAAGCCACAGTGCTGTGTCCAACACTCCCCTGAGACAGGGCTCTGACTCCACAGAGCTGCTACGACCATGTGGAGGACGATCATGTCCTCAAGCAGGACTGCGGAGCCCGTGCTGCTGATACTCCTCAATGTGCTGGGGAACTGGCCAGAGCACAGCACGTGCACCTCAGATGGGGACGACACGGATGTCTTTGCCCTGGCTGTGAGTTTCTGGAACTGGCCTTTGCTCACCCCAAGGTCACCTCTCCGGCAGCTCTCCGTCCTCCTTCCCCCACTGCATCTCCCTGCCTCAGGCGCTGGGCTGAAACCTGGCCTAAGGGCAGGTTCAGGGGCACCAGGCCCGGTGCTCCCCCTGCGTCTCCCCTGGCCTCTCCCTCCCACGCTCGGGCCCTGCCACACGGACACCTCGGCACTGAGCGCTGTCTCGGGGTGCTTTGTCCTTTGCAGGCAACTGTGGTGATGTGGGAGATCCTCCAGGTGCCCTGCTGGCCACAAGTAGTGACGGTGTATTTCCCCCGCCTCTTTGTGCATCTGCTCTTCCAAGTGTTCTTCAGCACGTTAGATATGCCAGAGGAGGTCGATACCTTCTGGAAGGGATGCCAGGAGCAACACGGCCTTGCAACCAACCCCAACAGGTGCTCCATCCCAGTCCTCCTGTCCCTGCCACGTCCCCAGGGCAGGAGCCAGCGCTCCCAGCGTGACCTGGGATTTGCTCTGCACACAGGTTTGCAGTGCGGACCCTGAAGGCCCTGCTCTGCCTGCTCCAGTGTGAGGATGTGGTGATGGCAATTGAACGCAAGCGTGGCTGGGACACACTGCTCTGTGTTGACACCCACCACTATGCCGTGGGTCTGCTGGCCAGGTGAGACCCCCTTTCTCCCCACCTACCCCCGGCATTTGTGCCCTGTGCCCGGGGTGCCCCACACAGTCCCCGTGGTCGTGAGCCAGAGGGCCTTGTCACCAAGGGACGGCCAAGGAGACTGGAAAGGGCTGGGAGAGGAGAGTGCCCACAAGGAGCCGCCTCCCAAAGGGCCCGGGTCCCCTTGCAGGGTGGTGGGGAAAGACCAGACCTCTGTGAGTCAGTCCTGGCAGAGGTTTGCCCCCGCTGGCTCAGGGTCCTGGTTCCTTTTTCCTCCTGTCAGAGAAATTCGCCGTGCGTCCATACCCTTGTGTTCCGGGATTGCATTTTACCTGCTCGAGCTGCTCAGCAAAGAGATGCCATACTGGGATTTCGCCGCCATGGCGTTCCTTGTGGAGGTGAGCCTGAAGGCCAGCGCTGCCTCGCTGAGCTGCCTCCCAGCTCTCTGCCCTCTCGTAGCCGCAGCTGCCTGGGACGGTGCCCGTGCCCTGTGCTGCTGCCTGGGCCCAGCCCTGTGCGCTTCCGGGCTCCTGCTGGCCGGGTCCCCTGCCACTGCCTCGTGCCTTTCAGATCCTGGAGTGCCTGGACTTGAGTGAATGTGGAGACAGCGTCCTGGAGATCATGTCAAAGAACCTGCAGAGCGAGTGCAGGGAGAGGCGTCGCTTGGCACTCCGAGGCCTCGTGGTGCTCAGCGAGGATCCCTCGATGGTGAGAAGGGGACAGCGGCTGAAGCTGTGCCGGCAGCGTGGGGCCGGGCAACGCAGTCGCTCGGGCTTGGCTGGGCTTCGGGCGCTGAGGCAACTGCTCCCAGCTCTCCTGCCTCCCGTTCAGCCACCCGAGTGCTTTGGCCTCTGGGCCTTGCAGCAGCAGGGTGGGGGTTTCACAGACTTGTGTTCCGCACAGGCTAAAAGAACGTGGAGCCTGGCTGAAAGCCTCGTGGAGCTCCTGCAGGAAAATGACGGCGATGTGGTTAGGATGACCATCGTTCTACTCAGCTCCTTGTTCCTGTATAATGCACGCTCGATAGCCAGCCCCATCGCCCTGCAGCTGGCTGAGGCGCTCCTGCCGCTCTTTGACAATGTAAGGCCCTGTGGATTTTCAGGCCTGTGGCCAGGTGGGTCTGAAGCAGCCGATGCTGAGGTCTTTTTTTCTTCCTTTCACACAGGACGATAGCCAGGTGCAGCTGTGCTCCATGTTTGTCTTCCGAGAGATGATGGAGTTATTAACGGAAGAGGGACAGAAGGCTCTGAAGTCACTCGTGCACCAGAGCCTGCTCCCACTCTCCTTCCACTGCCATGACGAGAACCAGCGTGTGGTTGAGGTGAGGACTCGTGGGCTGCTGGTGTCCCCCTGGGAGGGGGCTCGGCTGCCTCCTGCTCTGGCGCCTCGAGGGCTGCAGCCTCCTCCTGGCCTTGGTACAGGGACGTGGGTCCTGTGCCCTGGGCTGTGGTGCCATCTCCCGGTCTCTGCTGCTCTCCAGGCCTCCCGGGAAACGCTGCATTCTTCAGCCAGATTCCTGAAGAGGAGGGATCTCGAACAGATGCTGCAGGTGGATCAGACGTGGAGGTTCGGCGAGGGCCTGGTAAGGAGGGCCTGGAGGCCCCAGCCGCAGCCTGCAGAAGCCCCCTGCCCCCGGTGCCCAGTGTGTGTGGGGTTGGCAGCTGTGCCCCTGCCAAGCGCTGCACCCGGGGGCGCCAGCCTGCGCCCCGCACGCTGCTCCCTTCCCTGGGCCGCGCGGGCTCCTTCTCCAGGCTCCTGCGGCCCCGAGCCGGGTGCCGACGGAGCCCCGGCCCCGCTGGGCCGTGGGGCGGGGCGCACCGCGGCTCCCGGGGCAGCAGCCGGCCCTCGGCCCCTCCAGAGCCCGGCGCCAGCGGCTGCTGGCCGGGTCTCAGGCTGTGCGGGCAGGGAGGAGGCCAGGGCGGGCGCAGCGCAGCGCCCCGCCAAGGGGCTGAGCTGCCTGCGCCAACGGCGCCCTCCGGCGCCCTCTCCAGCTGGCAGAGGACAGGAGCGAGCGGCCGAGCAACCTGCCGGCCAGGCCCTGTCGTACCTGGACAGCCCACAGGAGCCCTGCGAGAGGCGGCCGTCAGGTTCATCGGTGAGCCACGAGCCCGGGGCCCTCCCCCGCCCCGCCGCAGCTCGGCCCCAGCCCCGGCTGCTGGCCCCGGGGCAGCGGGAATCCGGCCGCGGCGCTGTGGAGCCCCGCCTGCCCTCGGGCGCTGCTGCCGCCCTGTCGCCAGCCGTGCCCTCGGGCCGTCAGGATGCGGCAAGGGCCGGGCTGAGCCCTGGCGGGGGAGGAGAGCTTGTGGCCACAGGCTGCGCGCCGGGGCAGGCGAGGCTTGCACGCGGGGCCGGATCCGTGCCAGGAGCAGCCGCGGGGCCGACCTGCGGCGGGGGCGGGGAGGGAGCCCCGCGGGGCCTGGCTCGTGCTCACGCGAATGAACCGAGCGGCCGCCTGTCGCAGGGACTCCGTGCGGGGCTGCTGCAGTACGGCAGGGCCGCCGCAGGTGCTCGGCGTCGGCTCTGTCCTCTGCCAGCTGGAGAGGCGCGCAGGAGAAGGGTTGGCGCGGGCTCAGCCCCTTGGCAGGGCGCTCCCTGCGGCCCGCCCTGGCCTTCCTGCCCGCACAGCCCTGAGGCCCGGCCAGCAGCCGCTGGCGCCGGGCCTCTGGAGGGGGCCGAGGGCCGGCTGCTGCCCCGGGAGCCGCGGTGCCGCCCCGCCCCACGGCCCAGCGGGGCCGGGGCTCCGTCGGCACCCGGCTCGGGGCCGCAGGAGCCTGGAGAAGAGCCCGCGCGGCCCAGGGAAGGGAGCAGCGTGCGGGGCGCAGGCTGGCGCCCCCGGGTGCAGCGCTTGGCAGGGGCACAGCTGCCAACCCCCCACACACTGGGCACCGGGGGCAGGGGGCTTCTGCAGGCTGCGGCTGGGGCCTCCAGGCCCTCCTTACCAGGCCCTCGCCGAACCTCCACGTCTGATCCACCTGCAGCATCTGTTCGAGATCCCTCCTCTTCAGGAATCTGGCTGAAGAATGCAGCGTTTCCCGGGAGGCCTGGAGAGCAGCAGAGACCGGGAGATGGCACCACAGCCCAGGGCACAGGACCCACGTCCCTGTACCAAGGCCAGGAGGAGGCTGCAGCCCTCGAGGCGCCAGAGCAGGAGGCAGCCGAGCCCCCTCCCAGGGGGACACCAGCAGCCCACGAGTCCTCACCTCAACCACACGCTGGTTCTCGTCATGGCAGTGGAAGGAGAGTGGGAGCAGGCTCTGGTGCACGAGTGACTTCAGAGCCTTCTGTCCCTCTTCCGTTAATAACTCCATCATCTCTCGGAAGACAAACATGGAGCACAGCTGCACCTGGCTATCGTCCTGTGTGAAAGGAAGAAAAAAGACCTCAGCATCGGCTGCTTCAGACCCACCTGGCCACAGGCCTGAAAATCCACAGGGCCTTACATTGTCAAAGAGCGGCAGGAGCGCCTCAGCCAGCTGCAGGGCGATGGGGCTGGCTATCGAGCGTGCATTATACAGGAACAAGGAGCTGAGTAGAACGATGGTCATCCTAACCACATCGCCGTCATTTTCCTGCAGGAGCTCCACGAGGCTTTCAGCCAGGCTCCACGTTCTTTTAGCCTGTGCGGAACACAAGTCTGTGAAACCCCCACCCTGCTGCTGCAAGGCCCAGAGGCCAAAGCACTCGGGTGGCTGAACGGGAGGCAGGAGAGCTGGGAGCAGTTGCCTCAGCGCCCGAAGCCCAGCCAAGCCCGAGCGACTGCGTTGCCCGGCCCCACGCTGCCGGCACAGCTTCAGCCGCTGTCCCCTTCTCACCATCGAGGGATCCTCGCTGAGCACCACGAGGCCTCGGAGTGCCAAGCGACGCCTCTCCCTGCACTCGCTCTGCAGGTTCTTTGACATGATCTCCAGGACGCTGTCTCCACATTCACTCAAGTCCAGGCACTCCAGGATCTGAAAGGCACGAGGCAGTGGCAGGGGACCCGGCCAGCAGGAGCCCGGAAGCGCACAGGGCTGGGCCCAGGCAGCAGCACAGGGCACGGGCACCGTCCCAGGCAGCTGCGGCTACGAGAGGGCAGAGAGCTGGGAGGCAGCTCAGCGAGGCAGCGCTGGCCTTCAGGCTCACCTCCACAAGGAACGCCATGGCGGCGAAATCCCAGTATGGCATCTCTTTGCTGAGCAGCTCGAGCAGGTAAAATGCAATCCCGGAACACAAGGGTATGGACGCACGGCGAATTTCTCTGACAGGAGGAAAAAGGAACCAGGACCCTGAGCCAGCGGGGGCAAACCTCTGCCAGGACTGACTCACAGAGGTCTGGTCTTTCCCCACCACCCTGCAAGGGGACCCGGGCCCTTTGGGAGGCGGCTCCTTGTGGGCACTCTCCTCTCCCAGCCCTTTCCAGTCTCCTTGGCCGTCCCTTGGTGACAAGGCCCTCTGGCTCACGACCACGGGGACTGTGTGGGGCACCCCGGGCACAGGGCACAAATGCCGGGGGTAGGTGGGGAGAAAGGGGGTCTCACCTGGCCAGCAGACCCACGGCATAGTGGTGGGTGTCAACACAGAGCAGTGTGTCCCAGCCACGCTTGCGTTCAATTGCCATCACCACATCCTCACACTGGAGCAGGCAGAGCAGGGCCTTCAGGGTCCGCACTGCAAACCTGTGTGCAGAGCAAATCCCAGGTCACGCTGGGAGCGCTGGCTCCTGCCCTGGGGACGTGGCAGGGACAGGAGGACTGGGATGGAGCACCTGTTGGGGTTGGTTGCAAGGCCGTGTTGCTCCTGGCATCCCTTCCAGAAGGTATCGACCTCCTCTGGCATATCTAACGTGCTGAAGAACACTTGGAAGAGCAGATGCACAAAGAGGCGGGGGAAATACACCGTCACTACTTGTGGCCAGCAGGGCACCTGGAGGATCTCCCACATCACCACAGTTGCCTGCAAAGGACAAAGCACCCCGAGACAGCGCTCAGTGCCGAGGTGTCCGTGTGGCAGGGCCCGAGCGTGGGAGGGAGAGGCCAGGGGAGACGCAGGGGGAGCACCGGGCCTGGTGCCCCTGAACCTGCCCTTAGGCCAGGTTTCAGCCCAGCGCCTGAGGCAGGGAGATGCAGTGGGGGAAGGAGGACGGAGAGCTGCCGGAGAGGTGACCTTGGGGTGAGCAAAGGCCAGTTCCAGAAACTCACAGCCAGGGCAAAGACATCCGTGTCGTCCCCATCTGAGGTGCACGTGCTGTGCTCTGGCCAGTTCCCCAGCACATTGAGGAGTATCAGCAGCACGGGCTCCGCAGTCCTGCTTGAGGACATGATCGTCCTCCACATGGTCGTAGCAGCTCTGTGGAGTCAGAGCCCTGTCTCAGGGGAGTGTTGGACACAGCACTGTGGCTTGGGCAGCAGCGGGAACCTGAGCTGGCTGCCAGCTCTGCCTCTGCCCGCTGCCCCTCACCGGCAGCACCCAGGCAGCCCAGCCCTGTGGGGACTGGCCCCCGAGGGGCAGGGAGGGAGCATGGCAGCAGGCTCGGGGGCTGACATGCCAGGGCTGGGAAAGGGAGGAGAGCCAGAGGGCCCTGGAATTCTCTGTTTGTCAGACACCTGGGACAGGCTGTACAGGGTGATGAGCTGGTGAGCCCTGATCCTTCTGGGCAGGTGGGCCCCATACCTGTCACACGATGGGGCCACACGCAGGAGAGTCACCACTACATCAGCGGGGTGTGCCTCGGTCAGATCCAGAAGGGTCCTGTCCAGATTGTGCTCACCAGACTCGTTTGACGTGAGCCGTCGGTGGATGTACCTCACCATGGCGGGCACCTGCAGAAGGCACGGGGAGACTTGGAAAGCTGCCAGAGGGAGTAATGTCCCCAGCTTCCCCAGAGAAATGCTTCCCTTCCCACCACACTGCGATGGCCTCAAAGGCTTACAGTGACCAGCAGGTGTGGCTTGGGAGGCCAAGTGATTCCTGGGAGGATTGAACCCTGGCCGCAGGCTGCTTATTTGCTTTGGACTGGAAATACCCTTCTCCAAAAGCAAATCCAGCATGACAGCACTGGTGTCCATGTTGTCGACATCACAGTTTTCCATGGACCCCTGTGCCCGTGACGCTGGTCTGTTCCTGCCAAATGCGCTTGATGAATTTGCGAGTCCGGCAGGAGAACAAAGGACAGGCAAGAGAGGGATGTTCCATGGAGTGCTCCAAGCACGGTGCTCGGCTGAGCAGTGACAACAGGCCCAGCCCAGGTGGGGACGGCTGCAGGTACCTGCGCTGTTCTGTGGAAGAGGCCACGGGTGGGTTCTTGCTCTTGTGTCCGGTCCGTGGCTGCACCTGGCAAAGAGCGAGCGCAGCCAGAGCTGAGGGGCTGCGGGAGAGGCCGGGGAGCACAGCCCAGCCCTGCGCTGCCCAGGCAGGGACAGCCCCGGGATGCCCCAGGGGATGGAGCACGGCTGCTGCGAGGGGGTGTGCCCCGGCCTCTCCTCCCTCCTGTCCATGGGCATGTCCCCAGGGGATGGGATGGGATGGGATGGGATGGGATGGGATGGGATGGGATGGGATGGGATGGGATGGGATGGGATGGGATGGGATGGGATGGGATGGGATGGGGTGGGATGGGGCCAAGCTGGCTGCAGGCACCAGCCCTGTGGCCCCAGCTCTGCTACTCACCCTCCTGCAGCGGCTGGAACTGCTCCATCTCCTCAGGCTGCTGTGCTGGAGCAGCTCCAGGGCCTTCTTCCTCCTCTTTCACCCAGGCCAGCTTGGGCACGCGTGGGGGTCTCTGCTCCATGTCAGTGACTGGATTTATGGCTACTTGCAGGAGAGGTGCCCTGGAAAAGCGCCGGGGCAGCGAGTGCCACGGTCTGCCCTCAAGGGCACCTGCAGAAGAGAAGCCTCGAGAAGGCCAAAGGTCACCAAGTCCTGTGGCCAGGCCTCGAGGTCACCTGCAGGAGTAACGCCTCAGAAAAGCTCCGGGTCAACAAGGAACGAGTGCGCTGTGCGGGGGCTCCTCACAGCACCACTCTGTCCCGTCCTGTCCCGTCGCGTGCACCGAGCACTGTGGCGTGGCTGCGTCACCGCCAACACCTATGTCACCACGTGTCACAAAGGGCCCTGGAACAGCCCGTCCCGTTCCATCCCACGGTGACCATGCTGCACCGTGTCACAAAGGGCCCTTGCACACACTGCCACCTGCCCTGGGGCCGCCCCCAGCCCACCCAAAGTGGCCCAGGTTAGAAGGAATCCCTTGTCCCAAGTGTCTAAGACAGCCCGACGGGATCTTTAGGAACAGCTCAAACCATAAGCAAACGCTGCCCTGCTCTGCGGGCTCAGGGCAGCAGAAGGAGCCCCCAAGGCTGCCGACGCAGCTGCAGCGGGAAGGGCACGGGGCCTTCCACAGAAGCTGGCACGGCCTCCTTGGGACACGTGCCAGCCCGTGGCCATCCTAAACCCAGGGCTGTGACACAGACGAGGAAGGTGTGGGCCAGGGCACGAATGCTGCTCTGACCCCTGGGGCCCGGGGAGCACTGAAATCAGCAGGTGTGGCAGAGTCCCGGCCGAAGCAGACCTGCCAGCCCCCCGAGCCCTGGCCGCGCTGGTGCCCGTCTCCTGCCCCAGAGACCTGTGCCCCGGGGGGGGCTTCTCTGCCAGAGGGCAGCCAAAGCCAACGTGCACTGGGGGCTGTGCTCCTTCCTACAGGGGCTGTTGGCAAGAGCACCTGGAGCACCTGGAGCACCTGGTGGCAATGCTTGGTGTCTGTCAGATGATGTTGCTCCTTCCTGGAACAAATTTTTTCATGGAAGGCATTGGCGGTAGCACCAGAACACCAACAGCTGCTGAGTTTCACAGGACAAAGAGACTCTACAGAGACACTGTCATGTTTCCTTGTGCTTTTCTGTCTGTCTTTCTTGCACTTTGGAAAGAAAAAGAATTGGCCCAGCCTCTGATATTCAACGCTCCAGTTGCTGCGTGTCTGGCTGTGGCAGCTCACGTCTAAACACAGCTGGGTGCCTGCTGAGCACGGCAGCGGACGGCCACAAACAGGGAGGTCCCCAGGGAACATCAAGGCAGACACCTGGGGAAGCGCAGAGGATAAGGATAACTCTGGGAGGAGAAGCTGTTCTGTGTCTCTGATTATGGCGCCAGCACCCTGCAGGAGCAGCCAGACAGGTGCTGGAAGCAGACATGTCCTGCCCTTTTCTGCTGTCACATGGACACGGGACAGACTTGTTGCCACAGGTCCACCAGGCTTGATCCAGGAACAATGGAGGGCCATGCATTGCTAGGGAATGGCCTCCAGCAAGAGCAAAGCAGGATCTTGTAGCAGCAAAGCCTGAGCTTGTGAACCGGGCCATCTCCTCAGCAGACACCAAAGTGCTTCCCTCCACCCCTGAATGTCCGCCACAACTCCCTGCTTTTGTTCAGCGCCTGCTGCTTCTTCCTTTGTTCCAAGCAAGTCCAGGATTTAGTTTTGAAGCTCACGCACGTGTCTTTAAGGTGCCTGCATGGAGGAGAGGGGCGGCAGCTGCAGCACAGGGCTCGTGTGCCATCAGAGTCTCTGTCTCACGATGGCACCAATGCCGCTGCCTTGGGACGCCTGACTGTGGAAGGTGGGCGTGCCCTCAAGCACGGCCATTGAAGTCAGTCAGGGGCACAGGCTGCAGCTGAAGCTGCCAAGCGTTGCTGTGCGGCTGGCGAGTCGAGAGAAAGCCATTGTGGCCAATTCTGCTGAAGCCTTTTGCCAAACCACGTGCAATTGTGCCCACAGTATCCCCCCCTTTGGCACGCCGGCTGGTGCGGATGCCTTGTTGAGCAGGTGCCGGCGCTCGGGGTCCCGCTGTTCCTGTGCACACTCTGGTGCCGTTTCTGTGGCGTCCAGAGCCGCTTCGGCAGCAGCGACTCGGCAGCCCTGCTCCAGGGGACAGCGCCGCCCTCCCCATGGTGGCAGCAGCTCTGCAGGCCCAGAGCTCCGTGTCAGGGGGGCCTCAGTCACAGCACCGTGGCCTGGGCAGCCGCGGGGGCCCGGGCTGGCCGCCAGCCCTGCCTCTGCCCCCTGCCCTGGCAGCACCCAGGGGCCGCGCCCCAGCAGGGCCCCCCTTGCCCTCCTTGTCCCCAGCCAGCGCAGCCTGAGCACCTCGGGGGTTTCCCCACCCTCCTGGTGGGGCAGTGTCCCGGCCTCGAGGGCTTCTGCCGCAGGCCTGAGAGACTCTCTGGGGAAGCGCCAGAGCAGCCAGGTGGCAGGAACAAGGCGGCTGTCTGGGGGCTGCTTACGGCCTCTGACACCCAATTCCTCAGGCCCCCCCCACCGCCCCAGCCCCTCAGGGGCCTCCTGTCCCCTTGTAGCCTCCTGCCACCCACTCCCTCGCACATCCCCCTCGTGCCTTCCCACTGCCTTGTCCCGTCAGGGCCTCCGCAGCACCTCATCCCTTCACGGCCTCCCACCTCCCCGGCCCCTCAGGGTCTCCCCCAACCTGCCCGGCAGCGACGCAGCCCCGACGGAGCTCCAGGGGAGGCCCATCAAGAGGCACCTCGGAGCCCTCAGCAATCCAGCCAGCAACCCAGGGGCAGGAGGACACGGATGGCGGTTCCTGGCTGGGAGAGGGCTTGTGGCCATCTCCAGGCACCAGTCTCGCAGGGATCCCCGCAGCTCCGGCCCCTGCCCACCCGCTCTGTCGGCAGCGTTAAGGCTTCTGCAGAACCACCAAAGGCCAAGGGGCCTCTGGCCATTTTCCCTTCCACACTGCACGCCTGGGCAACTTGCTGAGCACAAGCACCCTTTTTCCCCTCTTCCCCTATGCCCTGCGCACCCTGGGCAGCAAAAGAAAGCTCCCGGGAGTCCGTGTATTATAACACGTTCTATATTTACATCCTAAAGAAAAACAAAAAGGCGGCAAGAACAATCTTAAAGAAAAGAAAAATCCCCGCTGGCTCAGGTGGCCCCAGCAGACAGAGCCTCCCAGATCAGCTCTCCGCAGAGCTCCTCCAGCAGCACAGCCAGCCACGGCCCCACAGACAAGGCCGTTTCCTGCATGCCCTGCGGAACTGATCTTGCAGCTTCTTGAAAATGCAGTACGGAGCTCTCTCCACTGCCCTGAGGACGTACAGTGTTTGAACAGCCAGGCTTCTGATGGCAGGGCTGTCGTCATCTGCCATGTCTTCAAGGGCTGGAAGAGAGAGGAACAGAGCCACGGTCAGAGCCCAGATCCGCGGGGACCCGAGGAGAGCCCCCTGCCAGGGCCATCCCAGCCCGCTCTTGCCATGGCCAGGAGGGAGCAGGGACCAACGGGATCAGCCCGAAGGTGCTGGCCACGAATCCCCCGCGTGCCCCTGAAATCTCTGTGTGCTCTGCCCACGCCACCCGTCGTCCGCACGGGGAGCAGAGCCCTCCGCGGCCGGGGCAGGCCTTGCAGCTCCCCCCGACAGCCCCCGCTGCCACCCCGCTGCCCTCACTCACCCTCGCAGACGAGCCGGAGCTCTTCCTTCTGCCCCCTCAGGTGCCGCGCGGCGATCCCTGAGAACACAGAGCCTGTCACGGCCCCCCGCGGCACAGCTCCCTCACAGCGGCGCTGCCAGCCCTGTGGCCACAGGCTCTCCTCCCCCGCCAGGGCTCAGCCCGGGCCCTTGCCGCATCCTGACGCCCGAGGGCACGGCTGCGACAGGGCGGCAGCAGCCCCGAGGGCAGGCGGGGCTCCACAGCGCCGGGCCGGATCCCGCTGCCCTCGGGGCCAGCAGCCGGGGCTGGGGCCGAGCTGCGGCGGGGCGGGGAGGGACCCCGGGCTCGTGGCTCACCGATGAACCTGACGGCCGCCTCTCGCAGGGGCTCCTGTGGGCTGTCCAGGTACGACAGGGCCTGGCGCAGGTGCTCGGCCGCTCGGCTCCTGTCCTCTGCCAGCTGGAGAGGGCGCCCGGAGGGCGCCGTTGGCGCAGGCAGGCTCAGCCCCTTGGCCGGGCGCTCCCTGCGCCCGGCCCTGGCCTCCCTCCCCTGCCCGCACAGCCCTGAGACCCGGCCAGCAGCCGCTGGCGCCGGGCTCTGGAGGGGGCCGAGGGCCGGCTGCTGCCCCGGGAGCCGCGGTGCCGCCCCGCCCCACGGCCCAGCGGGGCCGGGGCTCCGTCGGCACCCGGCTCGGGGCCGCAGGAGCCTGGAGAAGAGCCCGCGCGGCCCAGGGAAGGGAGCAGCGTGCGGGGCGCAGGCTGGCGCCCCCGGGTGCAGCGCTTGGCAGGGGCACAGCTGCCAACCCCACACACACTGGGCACCGGGGGCAGGGGGCTTCTCCAGGCTGCGGCTGGGGCCTCCAGGCCCTCCTTACCAGGCCCTCGCCGAACCTCCACGTCTGATCCACCTGCAGCATCTGTTCGAGATCCCTCCTCTTCAGGAATCTGGCTGAAGAATGCAGCGTTTCCCGGGAGGCCTGGAGAGCAGCAGAGACCGGGAGATGGCACCACAGCCCAGGGCACAGGACCCACGTCCCTGTACCAAGGCCAGGAGGAGGCTGCAGCCCTCGAGGCGCCAGAGCAGGAGGCAGCCGAGCCCCCTCCCAGGGGGACACCAGCAGCCCACGAGTCCTCACCTCAACCACACGCTGGTTCTCGTCATGGCAGTGGAAGGAGAGTGGGAGCAGGCTCTGGTGCACGAGTGACTTCAGAGCCTTCTGTCCCTCTTCCGTTAATAACTCCATCATCTCTCGGAAGACAAACATGGAGCACAGCTGCACCTGGCTATCGTCCTGTGTGAAAGGAAGAAAAAAAGACCTCAGCATCGGCTGCTTCAGACCCACCTGGCCACAGGCCTGAAAATCCACAGGGCCTTACATTGTCAAAGAGCGGCAGGAGCGCCTCAGCCAGCTGCAGGGCGATGGGGCTGGCTATCGAGCGTGCATTATACAGGAACAAGGAGCTGAGTAGAACGATGGTCATCCTAACCACATCGCCGTCATTTTCCTGCAGGAGCTCCACGAGGCTTTCAGCCAGGCTCCACGTTCTTTTAGCCTGTGCGGAACACAAGTCTGTGAAACCCCCACCCTGCTGCTGCAAGGCCCAGAGGCCAAAGCACTCGGGTGGCTGAACGGGAGGCAGGAGAGCTGGGAGCAGTTGCCTCAGCGCCCGAAGCCCAGCCAAGCCCGAGCGACTGCGTTGCCCGGCCCCACGCTGCCGGCACAGCTTCAGCCGCTGTCCCCTTCTCACCATCGAGGGATCCTCGCTGAGCACCACGAGGCCTCGGAGTGCCAAGCGACGCCTCTCCCTGCACTCGCTCTGCAGGTTCTTTGACATGATCTCCAGGACGCTGTCTCCACATTCACTCAAGTCCAGGCACTCCAGGATCTGAAAGGCACGAGGCAGTGGCAGGGGACCCGGCCAGCAGGAGCCCGGAAGCCGCACAGGGCTGGGCCCAGGCAGCAGCACAGGGCACGGGCACCGTCCCAGGCAGCTGCGGCTACGAGAGGGCAGAGAGCTGGGAGGCAGCTCAGCGAGGCAGCGCTGGCCTTCAGGCTCACCTCCACAAGGAACGCCATGGCGGCGAAATCCCAGTATGGCATCTCTTTGCTGAGCAGCTCGAGCAGGTAAAATGCAATCCCGGAACACAAGGGTATGGACGCACGGCGAATTTCTCTGACAGGAGGAAAAAGGAACCAGGACCCTGAGCCAGCGGGGGCAAACCTCTGCCAGGACTGACTCACAGAGGTCTGGTCTTTCCCCACCACCCTGCAAGGGGACCCGGGCCCTTTGGGAGGCGGCTCCTTGTGGGCACTCTCCTCTCCCAGCCCTTTCCAGTCTCCTTGGCCGTCCCTTGGTGACAAGGCCCTCTGGCTCACGACCACGGGGACCGTGTGGGGCACCCCGGGCACAGGGCACAAATGCCGGGGGTAGGTGGGGAGAAAGGGGGTCTCACCTGGCCAGCAGACCCACGGCATAGTGGTGGGTGTCAACACAGAGCAGTGTGTCCCAGCCACGCTTGCGTTCAATTGCCATCACCACATCCTCACACTGGAGCAGGCAGAGCAGGGCCTTCAGGGTCCGCACTGCAAACCTGTGTGCAGAGCAAATCCCAGGTCACGCTGGGAGCGCTGGCTCCTGCCCTGGGGACGTGGCAGGGACAGGAGGACTGGGATGGAGCACCTGTTGGGGTTGGTTGCAAGGCCGTGTTGCTCCTGGCATCCCTTCCAGAAGGTATCGACCTCCTCTGGCATATCTAACGTGCTGAAGAACACTTGGAAGAGCAGATGCACAAAGAGGCGGGGGAAATACACCGTCACTACTTGTGGCCAGCAGGGCACCTGGAGGATCTCCCACATCACCACAGTTGCCTGCAAAGGACAAAGCACCCCGAGACAGCGCTCAGTGCCGAGGTGTCCGTGTGGCAGGGCCCGAGCGTGGGAGGGAGAGGCCAGGGGAGACGCAGGGGGAGCACCGGGCCTGGTGCCCCTGAACCTGCCCTTAGGCCAGGTTTCAGCCCAGCGCCTGAGGCAGGGAGATGCAGTGGGGGAAGGAGGACGGAGAGCTGCCGGAGAGGTGACCTTGGGGTGAGCAAAGGCCAGTTCCAGAAACTCACAGCCAGGGCAAAGACATCCGTGTCGTCCCCATCTGAGGTGCACGTGCTGTGCTCTGGCCAGTTCCCCAGCACATTGAGGAGTATCAGCAGCACGGGCTCCGCAGTCCTGCTTGAGGACATGATCGTCCTCCACATGGTCGTAGCAGCTCTGTGGAGTCAGAGCCCTGTCTCAGGGGAGTGTTGGACACAGCACTGTGGCTTGGGCAGCAGCGGGAACCTGAGCTGGCTGCCAGCTCTGCCTCTGCCCGCTGCCCCTCACCGGCAGCACCCAGGCAGCCCAGCCCTGTGGGGACTGGCCCCCGAGGGCAGGGAGGAGCATGGCAGCAGGCTCGGGGGCTGACATGCCAGGGCTGGGAAAGGGAGGAGAGCCAGAGGGCCCTGGAATTCTCTGTTTGTCAGACACCTGGGACAGGCTGTACAGGGTGATGAGCTGGTGAGCCCTGATCCTTCTGGGCAGGTGGGCCCATACCTGTCACACGATGGGGCCACACGCAGGAGAGTCACCACTACATCAGCGGGGTGTGCCTCGGTCAGATCCAGAAGGGTCCTGTCCAGATTGTGCTCACCAGACTCGTTTGACGTTGAGCCGTCGGTGGATGTACCTCACCATGGCGGGCACCTGCAGAAGGCACGGGGAGACTTGGAAAGCTGCCAGAGGGAGTAATGTCCCCAGCTTCCCCAGAGAAATGCTTCCTTCCCACCACACTGCGATGGCCTCAAAGGCTTACAGTGACCAGCAGTGTGGCTTGGGAGGCCAAGTGATTCCTGGAGGATTGAACCCTGCCGCAGGCTGCTTATTTGCTTTGGACTGGAAATACCCTTCTCCAAAGCAAATCCAGCATGACAGCACTGGTTGTCCATAGTGTCTGACATCACAGTTTTCCATGGACCCCTGACTGCCCCGTGACGCTGGTCTGTCCTGCCAAATGCGCTTGATGAATTTGCAAGTCCGGCAGGAGAACAAAGGACAGGCAAGAGAGGGATGTTCCATGGGAGTGCTCCAAGCACGGTGCTCGGCTGAGCAGTGACAACAGGCCCAGCCCAGGTGGGGACGGCTGCAGGTACCTGCGCTGTTCTGTGGAAGAGGCCACGGGGTGGGTTCTTGCTCTTGTGTCCGGTCCGTGGCTGCACCTGGCAAAGAGCGAGCGCAGCAGAGCTGAGGGGCTGCGGGAGAGGCCGGGGAGCACAGCCCAGC